>CAVNYN010089977.1:671-10700 GCA_963692815.1 Nyctanthes arbor-tristis
GAGAACTAATATCGTAATTTGACCATTATTACATTTCACCATTTTCTTTTCACTTAATTTTAATTACTTCTTGTGCATTCTTCAAGAACAAAACTACAAGTTGGTCCTATTATAGATATTTCCTATATTTGAGTGTTCATATATATATATATATATATATATTATTTTTATTGTTCTGACACTATACAATTTCCCTGTAAATTTTGACATGGTATTCATATCAGTTGTGAAGCAGTGAATACAATATTCCACTTCAATTGCACTGTCAAAGTCTTGAAGGAATGTTTGAGATTGTTTTATTCCTTTCTCAATTTTTTTCCCTCTTTATGCAATCTCCGCAGCATGTTTTCACATTTTTAATTGAAGTATATATTTGAGGTATATCTTCTTCTGCATTATTCAAACCATGTTATTAGTGATGCCCTCTTATTCACTGGTTGGAAATTAATACCCATAGGTTACTAATAGATTGTTTTGATGACAATAAAATGACAAAGCAACTTAGATTATTTATACAAGTGTTTTAGCTAATCCTTAGGTTTATAAAGATGTGTGTGGAAAGAAAATGGCGTATTGCAAGAGACTGATAAATGGGATATTTTCTTTTGATTAGTTGGCTATTCCTTTTGTCATTTCGAATCTGGTTACTTTAGGGGTAAACTAATGATGCCTTTTAAGACTTATGCATGTTCTCAAATGCATTTTATTTAAAATTAGAATCTAGTCAAACTAATCACTTTCATATATTTGATGGAATCTATTTGCATATAAAAATTCAACCATTTATTTTCAAAAATCTATTTATGCTTTAAAACAAAAAATAGTTTGTGAGCAGTAAGCCAGTAAAATCTAATCATATGGAGTAAGTACGATATTTTCAGATGCAAGAGTTGTAGGAGTTCGACAACTTTGTCCAAAAGTCAAAGCTCTTGTCAAGTGAACTAGACCTTATGGATATGTGAGAAGCTTTATAATAATAAATTGATTTGGCTTCTTTGATTTGTGATGTGAAAACTTTTAGGAGGAATTTATTAGAGTCTTTACATTTACTTTTACACATGAGTCTCCTTTTTCTTTGGGGAGGGATGGGGGTAGCATTTACTTTATATGAACATATTAAACAAGAGCCAGTCTTGGAAGGAGACATGTTATCAAGAAAGTAACGCCAAACATTTGGATGACAAGATTGGATAAAACAAATTTGTAAGTTAAAACATGTTAGTCCTGTAGATTTTGTTTTGACATATGAAGAGTGCATTCAAGGACCACATAAACGATTTGTTCAATGTAAACTCTTGTTGAAGTTATTAGATATTTTTTTGCTTCTTTCAAGAAGGATGTGATCTTTGGATGAAAAAAATGCCATCTTTTGACTGAAGAAAGGCTCTTTCAATGGAGTTTTTGCATTGAAATACTTCAAAACAAGCTCTGGATGCATGGATTCTATAGAACAAAAAGATGAAATCAAAAAGCTTAATTAGTAGGTGAATTTGCCTTAAGAGATGAATCAGTTAAAAAAAATGCAAGATCATTTTGGTTAGTTGATCAACTTTATTTTGTTAGTCAAATAATTTTGTATGTTATCTATGTAATGGACTATAAACTTAGTGGATTAAGTGAGATTTGTATTTCTTCTTATTATGAATACTGAATTCTATTTCTTTGATTTGCTACAGCAAGTGGCAACTACAAAACAATATGAACTATTACATTCTTGTACCATTCTATTGGTTACATTGCTCAAATTTTAAGGAGTGTGGATTATTTTCTTCAAGCATATAGTACGTCCTGCCTTTAATTTTTTTTTAATTATCAATCTATGTAGACATAACCTCCTGCTTTAAGAAATCCTTGTAGCGAAGAAAATAAAACTAGTAAAGGGTGCTAAAAACATAACTTGGAAAGGGGATGAGGATATTTGTTTTAATTCATTTATCGTTCAGGATAATTATTTGTTTGATTTATAACTAACTCTTAAATTAAATTGCTTCTTTGAATATTTAAGTCTACATTAATGATGATTGATGATTTTTGGTTAATGTGGTATTAGCCAATGGCTCGGCCCGTAAAAAGCCCCAGCCGAGCTGGCTCGTGGCTCGTTTAAGATGAGCCAGAGTTGAGCCTGAAATTACGGGGTAATCCCTAGCCGGTCTGGCCCGTTTTGTCCATTTGGCTTGCCAAACCAAACGGGCCAGCCCGTTAAAGCCCGTATCAAACTTAGGCAGGGGAAAAAAATTAAATTAAGGTAGGAAAAAATTTTAAAAATCAAAAAAGACTCTAGCCAAAGCTCAGGTCGAGCCTAATTTTTACGGCCTAGACGAGCCGAGCCGAGCCAGGCTTTGGCTCTAGCTTTTTAGGCACGGTACCAAAAAAGCCGGCTCGTGGACATGCCTACAAGGGGACTTATTCTGGCCAGTTTAATGGGAATGACTCTCGCTAAATAATATTTACGTTTATGTATTCAATAATATTTG
Source organism: Nyctanthes arbor-tristis (assembly GCA_963692815.1). Lineage (NCBI taxonomy): Eukaryota > Viridiplantae > Streptophyta > Magnoliopsida > Lamiales > Oleaceae > Nyctanthes > Nyctanthes arbor-tristis. Next base: position 3,146 of record CAVNYN010089977.1, read on the forward strand.
AATATTTAGTCAACATGAATATTCAATAATGAGAGGTTCTAGCTAAATAATATTTACATTTATGTATTCAATAGTATTTAAATATTTAATCAACATGAATGCTTAATAATGAGATGAAACTGTTACATAGACTAAAAAGATATCGTCTCTCAACAATAGGGTAAATATTTGCATCATAATTTTTGCTTGGGGTGTAGTACATTACAAGTGCACTAAAAGTTCTTGATGTAGATGTTGCATGTACTGATAATTTATTCAAAAAATTCTTTTTTTTAATTTTTTATTTTTGTATTGAAGTAATTCATGTCAATTTTAAATAGGTTAATAGTAGCTTTTATGTATGCTACTACATTGACTTGAACTAAAAGATTTTGTATGTGGTGTGAACTTCAAGTCATACTTGTATGAGTATGATGTACCGTGTATGAACTTTAGTTCATGCTTATGTGAATGTTATCTACTTTTCTAAACTTTATTTAGCATCAATTATTATTGTTATTGTAATTATTATTGTAATAATAATAATTATTATTATTATGTAATGCAGTGAACATAATAAAAATGAATTAAAAGCATTATCTAGCACATAACATTTTGTAGCTAAATTAAGATATCAATCACAAGACAATAGTCTTACAGATAAAACAATGCAAAGACTATTATAATATTGACAATTATTACTTACAAGGTCCTTTATACAATTATAACGGGGATCGTGCAACGCAAGATCCACCACTAGTATTTTTCTAAAATAGGCAAACTTTCCATTTTGAGCTTAACTTTGTTTTGGCTCCTAATTTTATATATTCTTTTACGACTTATTTTAAAATTTTTAAGTATACATCGTATATAATTGAATCTAAAAGATGTATTCTAAGTTCAAGATGCTTAAATTTTCATGTATAATAACAAATTTCAAACGTTTTCTTAATATTATTGTCATTGTGTATTTAATTTTCTGACGGGTCGTTATAGTAAAGCGATCCATCTCATGTTCACTTTTTCACTTTTCGCAATATCTTCATCCATTTTCATTGGTCTTTATCCATTTTCATTGGTATCGCTATTTCAACAGTCAAAACATGTTTTCCCTTTACACTGTCGACATAGCATCGTCTAGATAGCAACTGATCTTCTCGAACAACCCCCACCTCTCTGCTAGTTGGAAATTTCATCACTTGATGCTATGTGGAAACGATTGCTCCAATGTTATTCAGTAAAGGCCGTCCATAGATTACATTATAGTCCAAAGGCGCTTTTACTACTACAAAAGGAGTCATTACTGAAATAGAAGCTAATGGGTCCCTACTACAACCATTAAATCTACCATTCCTTCTAGCTTTACCACCCATCCCAAATCCTTGCAGTAGAGTATATAGGGTCCTCATCAAATCTTTTGAAAATTTTAAAGCTTGAAACGCTTCTTAACTCAATACATTAGTTGCACTTCCAATATCAACTAAGACTCGCTTGACATTGAAGTTCACAATATCCCTAGTGATAACCAACGCATCATCGTGTGGTAACGATACTCCTGTTAAATTAGTGTCATAAAAAATGACAGGAAGGGAAAAGCGATTTTTACTAACAAAAATGTTATTTATCTGCAATGAACTAGAATAAGCCTCATGTGTTCATAGAGTCACCTCTTCCTACTATTCCCCTGTCATTACATTAATTACTCTTGCCCTAGCTCCCTCTGCTCCTGTCACTTGTCCTGTACTTGGTTTCAAATATCGAGATGTAATCGAAAGGTCAATTTCCTTTTTCAACTGATAACACTCCTCTGTGGCGTGAACTTGATCTCGTTGAAACTCGCAAATCCTTGATTTATCACACTTCCCTAGATTAGAAACCATCTTATTGGGTCAATCTACGATCCATTCTGCCAAAGCTTTCATTTCACTTAACCTTTGCACATCATTAACAAGTCTCTTCACACGTCCTACTGTCTCTACCGTGTGCAGAACTGCGCAATGATACCCATCTGGATTATTATACATCTTACGGCTAGAATAATCTGTATCCAAGCCAAATTTGTGCGAATCCTTGTCTCTCTAAAAAGAATCATATCGCACCTCTGCTTGTGCCTCTCCCTTAAACTTTTGTTTTCCCCTGTTTAACTGTTCTGAGATCGGAAGAGCACACGTCAAGACCTCCTTTTGGTCTATATGCGATTCTGCTTGTTGTAATAACTCTACCATTGGCTGTGAGGGCTAACACAAAAACCTTGGTTTCATAGCCCCGTTAGCAGTGCAGATACTATACTCGTCATCTGTAAATCGCGTATAACTAAAGTTGCTCTTTTAAATTGAGCGATATATACCCTTAGAAATTCGCTAGTTTTTTATACGACTTGCATCAAAGCCAAAGGTGTTTTCTTCTTCCTGGAATTGCTGGAAAAGCGTATAACGAATGATAATGTATCAAACCATTCAAGGACACCTCTTTTCAAGATCATAGGGAAAGCTTGGCAAGCGATAGCATCCAGCCACCCATGCAGACTAATCTCATCCTAAAATGTTTTCAAGTGGTCAATTGGATCTCCAGTACCATCATGCTCCCCAACATGCTCACAAAATTTAGATGGCAAAGGTACCCTGTGCACTGCATCAGTGAACAAATCCTCCTTCATGACTATTAGGCGAGATTAAACCTTCTTTCTTGTCATAGCCTCCTCAATCTTACAAGCTACCAATGCATCCAAGAGGTGAGTTGTATCGCTTGCTCCCTCAGCCATTCCTTGCTTGTCGGATGCTACTAAATAGTTGGTGTAGACCGATCAGCAGCATTTCGAGCTAGCAATTGCATAAGTGAATCCAACTAATCTTGCATTGCTTTGAATTTCTGCTGAAGATCATCTGACGAATTAAGTGGAACTTATGTTGATTCTGTCCTCGAAGTTGAAACTTCCTACGAGACATGACCACCTTCCTCTTTTCCACCAAGAGCATCCCCGGATTAGCACTGAGAAACTCCTTTTTCAGCTTTTGGGGGCATAATTAACTATTTTGACAACAATTCTTTGCTCGATTCGTGTAGATGGTGCCAAATAATCTGGACAAATTGTAGAACAAATTTTGAGAGTAATGAAAAATGAACGAACTGAAAGAGAAAATAACTTTTTTGGAATGGAATAGAATCCTCATTCATGTTGCAGACCCCCTCTGTTTATAGTGGGAAAAATAGAGGGAAAATATTACATGATGACTAGATATATGCCATCATCTAAACTAAGTGACCCCTACGTTAGCAAGTGAAGCAACCTCTTCATCATCCAATGAAGCGATCTCTTGGTCATCAAGTGAAGTGATCCTTTCAGTCTCTCCTCATTAAATCGATCGTTCAGGTTAATCCTACCTTATAATGACACTATATATACCCATATCTTATATATTATCATAAGCCCCCTAACTCTCATTAAAAGAAGATAATATTTTTAAGAGAGTGAATAGAAGGAAATATATCATCAGTGACCATAATTAAGAAATAAGATATAAAAAATAACAAAATGATTTAAAACATGCAATAAAATTTCTTGTGACACAAGTTTTATAAGTTACAAATATTGATGACCTTCAAAGCAATAAAATGTTTTCTCTCTCTGTGTGTGTGTGTATATATATATATAACTATAGAAAGTTGGATTGCAAATAATTTCGCGTAACATATCAAGTGATCTTACATGCGAATCTAATTTCCTATAAGCGCAAAGTCGCTAAAATTTGAGACAATTATGAACGCAACGGGGTGGGTTCGGGGCAAGTATGCGTTCCCCCACCCCCTGTTTATCAAGAACCTGCCCCCGTGCCCACTTGAACCCGCGGGTACGAAAAAAATATCCGTTACTCGCCTGTAAAAATTAAAAAAAACGGAAACTACATAAAAAACCATTCAAATGATACTAATTTCATCAAAAAATGAATACTCTTAATAACTAATAAAATTATATAAAATAAAATAAAAATACAACATTCAATCATGTAATGAAACTAAAATTTGAACTTCAACCAGAAATTATCGTACATAAAACTTAAATCATCAAATATTCAACCACACATCAAAAGTGGTCAAGGCTTATTGCTTTAACCCTGTGTATCTGGGTTCAATTCTTCACAACCTCTTTATATCAAATTTTTTATAAAAAAAAAAAAGACTATGGGGTGGGGTGGGGTGGGGCGGGTCGGGGCGGCCAATATCCATCCCCGACCAGTTAAGGATTCAAGGCGAAAACTTTCACCTCGCATCTCGTACTCGTCTCAATAGTTAACCACTATGTTTGGTAACCATTTAAAAATGCCTCAAATTTATCAACTAATTTAAATTTCAATTTTAAATACATGACAACACCACATTTGACCACATATTTGATTTGACTTAAACTCTTACATCATTATATTCATATGACACAATCAAATCTAGACACTTATACAAAATTTTAAATTTAAACTCATTTATAAATCCACTAATTTATAAATGGTTACCAAACAAACCCAACATTAACAGGAGTAAATCCACTAACTTATAAATGGTTACCAAACAAACCCAACATGAGCAGGAGTTCTCTGCGAGTATCGAGGAGCGGGCCTCCGCAAGGAGCGGGTAATATGTATAAAATTGCCATTCCAAGATACGCTGACTCGGGTCACTTAACGGCTCTTGCTAATCCCAAACGCCAAAATGTTTTCAACTTTAGACACGATCACCAATACCATCGCCGAAGAGGCGACTTTTTGTACCGCCCCTTTGCTAAACTGCCAATGGTTTATCCAGTTACGCTAATTATAGAGAGAGACCCAGAGAGAGAGAGAGATTGGATTAGCGACTCGGTATTGCTATTTGACCAGCCACTAGGAATTACGATCTTTTGTTCTTGATACAATGAGTCAGAAGTTGGATTGTGTGATTGTTGCTGTAGATGGCAGCGAAGAGAGCATGAACGCCTTGAAATGGGCTCTCGATAACCTCAAATGCAAGTCTTCTGCAAGTAAGTTCGTCATACTTCATGTGCAATCCCCACCGTCGATTGCCGCTGGCCTTAATCCTGGAGCAATCCCTTTTGGCGGTCCCAGTTAAGGGTTTTTGTAGTTTTTTGGGATTTGTATTGCCCTTTTGTTTTGGGCTTTTGATTAATGAAAGTAACTGTTGTTAACAGGTGATCTAGAGGTGCCTGCATTCACCGCGGCGATTGAGGCCCACCAAAAGCGGATTACGCAGGCTATATTCGATCACGCTCTTCAGATTTGCTCCGGAAAAAATGTTGGGTTATATTGTTATTTTCTCTCTGTTTGTATGCGTTTCTCTGTTTAGTGTGTTACCGATTTGAAGTACTTTAATTTCCTCCATTCCAAATTAAAGTGCTTTTTCTGGGTTTTTTGTTATGATAGTGTGCATCCTCTAAGTATGCTTCCCAATTTTTTATGGGTTATTTTGGTTATTTCATGGTCAGGTTAATGTTAAAACTGAAGTGTTCATCGGTGATCCAAAGGAAAAGATTTGTGAAGCTGTAGAACACTTGAATTCTGATTTATTAGTGATGGGCAACCGTGCATTTGGTCCTATTAAAAGGTGAAACTCTATGCACTAGAAGTGATTGTATAAATATGACACATGTTACTTAGGATGAAATTTTATGGTGATTTTAACTATGAACGAGTAGAATTTTTGTATGAATTTCCTGGAAGTTAAGTGGCTGCATGAAAAGAAAGCGGTTGCAACACCTCGTCGCACTGTAACAATCTAGAAAATGCTAGTTGTTGCATGGTTGAGATGGCACCAGTTGGTCTAGTCTACAATTTTCCTCATTTGCTAAGGCATGAATTAATCAATTACCTTTTGCATTGTCGATTAGATTTCTAAATTTGACATTGTTCTAAATGGTCTAATCCATTAATCACAATCTCACACTTTAACCAGAGATCTCTACATATTTGAATTGAGCGCCGTATATGAGTTACCACATATCTCTTATCTTTTTTGTGAGGTTGTGTGTAGTCCATTTTCTAGTGAGATTTTAGGTGAGTAGCAGAATTTTGAATCTTAGGTTCCCTCATCTTTTACCATAAATATTGTTGCTTTAAGGAACCATTGATAACAGAATTTGTATGTCTAGATACAAGTGGTACAGTTATTCAGTAATCTAAGTTTATCTGTCTCTTTGTGGACCTTCTGAGGTTGGAAAAACAATTTTAACATAGATGCGGTCCTAAGAATCAGTATGATTTCTTTGGATTACCCTCTGATATATGCAATAAATAGTACGGCCTATTGTCTTGTTTTATATTTAGCTTAATATGTGGTATGTCTCTTTGGTGGCATATATTACTGGATATTTATTGTATTTGCCACTAAGGAATTCATAGGACAAGAAAATGGTAAAGAGGCAGCAACTCTTGATGAACCGCCAAATATGTGGCTCGAAGTTGCTATCTAGCTGAAGTTTCTGGTTATAAGAGACTTGCTTTCTGTGCAAGCATCTGAAGTGATTATTTATGGCCCTAGATGTTTAACACAAGGTTCCTGTAAAGTGAATTATTAGTCAAAACCACAGTTAACCTCAGTTTTCCATTCTCTCTTGCTCTAAACACTGGTTCATGAATTTAATTATTAGTTCACATGTGGTGAACAATTTGATGCACACGAATTCGATGCATAATTTGGAAGAAAGTTCATTGTGTTTGGTAAAGATGATATTTAAGCTCTTTCTGGAAGTTATTCTTGAGTATGAATTCATTCAACCAATATGTCTTGCAAGCTTAATTACCTATAAATTCTGATTCTTTTCAAATTAAAGAATAAAATTGTTACAGTGAACTTTTTAATTTTGATCTTGATATTGTAGTTTGGTATGGCGCTGACTTACAAATTATTATTTAATAACTGTAACAATTTTTAGCCACTTGGCCCTTTTTTGGTTCAATTTTCTGATAAGTGATTTTGTGAAAATTACTATTTTTGTGAAAGTGGTGTTATATAAGCTGATGCACTCCTTTGTTTTGTTCTTTATTTATTTCAATTCAGCCATTAGTTTAATACTTACAATGACACAAACCTAATCTGTTTCACATTTCTCCACATTTTGCTGATTTAATGTTTGTTCTTACAATGAAAGCTAGCTATTCTTTTACTTGAGAATTGAGATGTCCTTGATAATTAATTAAAGCGATAATATTATAAACATATGTTTTTTTTTTTTTTGGGTGAGGTATTCAATTTTATTACCTTTTGTCCACAGGATGTTTCTGGGAAGTGTCAGCAACTATTGTTCAAACCACGCACAATGCCCAGTTCTGATTATTAAAAGCCACTCTTGAGAATTGATATGGTGTATGTACCTTTACACCTTTGATTGGTAGTTTATTTGCATATATTATTTATACTTTTTTTTTTTAATTATTTGATATAGAACAATTTGGGCGGTATAGTCCTCTTGGATTTTACACAGTAGATAACTTAGAAATGCAACTTATTTTATATTGCTAATCTAAAAGGGGGAATATACACAAGGTCTTGAGAATCTTTAGCTTCACTTGAGTTATTACTTTAAGGCCTTGTT
>CAVNYN010090294.1:460-34288 GCA_963692815.1 Nyctanthes arbor-tristis
GGGTGCAGGGATTGAAATGCCTCGGCTCGAAAATCCAAGCCCGAGGTATAAATTTTATTGAATATAGAAGTTTGTAATGTAACTAATTGATTTCCAAACTCTAATCCCCAATTTTTTTTTTTTAATGGACCAACCTTGACCAATTAAAAGAGCTACTCGTTATGTAAACTTTTTAAGCTGAGCCAGGCATCCCCCAAGTTTCATTCTCGGTTATAATATTTGAGGGGGGATGATGATTAGTGCTGAAAAATGAGCACGTGCTTCCCATTGAGTTCTTCTTCCTTCAGTGTCCCTTGTGACTGGAAACATATGGCTTTTGGATAATTGTTTGTGCTGGGGGAAAAAAAGTCATCTAATATTTTTACTATGCCATAGGTGCCAATGTTTGAGAAAATGGATGACCAGCTAATGGATGCAATGTGTGATCGTCTTAAACCAGTGCTTTACACCGAGGACAGCTTCATAGTGCGAGAGGGTGATCCGGTTGACGAGATGCTGTTTATAATGCGAGGAAAATTGCTGACAGTGACTACTAATGGTGGAAGGACGGGCTTTTTAAACTCGGATTATCTGAAAGCTGGTGACTTTTGTGGAGAAGAGCTCCTCACATGGGCGCTCGATCCAAATTCGTCATCTAACCTCCCAATTTCAACGAGAACTGTACAAGCTCTCTCCGCAGTTGAAGCATTTGCTCTAGTAGCAGATGATCTGAAGTTTGTAGCTTCTCAGTTCCGACGACTACACAGTAAACAGCTGCGTCACACTTTTAGGTTTTACTCGCAGCAGTGGAGGACATGGGCTGCATGTTTTATACAAGCAGCATGGCGACGTTATTACAGGAAGAAGCTCGAAGAATCTCTGCGGGAAGAGGAGAACAGGTTGCAAGATGCATTGGCTAAGGGTGCTGGAAGTTCCCCAAGTTTAGGGGCAACCATCTATGCTTCACGATTTGCGGCAAATGCACTTCGTCTATTGCGGCGCAATGGTACTAGGAAGGCCAGAATGCCAGAGAGGATATCGCCCATACTGCTTCAGAAGCCGGCTGAACCAGATTTCACAGCTGAAGAGAAGTAAATTAAGCACATTCATATTCTTTAATTTTTAAGTGTACTATAGTTTTTGGTTCTACAAGTCACAAGTCCTTATTAAGGAAATACATTCTGTATAGTATATCATTATTAGTGTCAGTCAATATGAAATCCTCATTTTACATCTTTTACTCTTGATTGAAAAGAAAAAGAAGCCACAGAGGTGGAACTCAGACCCGTGATGTTCTGTTCAAAGACTTTCGGCTGGAGATTGTGTAAAGCTCTGTTTTGTAATCTACATCAACTAGAGGTAACACATTGTGAAAATATTATGTGTTTGTTTGTAATAACCAATTATAAACACTTGTCAAAGTCAACTGAGATGAGATTGTGTAAAGCTCTGTTTTGTAATTTACATCAACTAGAGGTAACACATTGTGAAAATATTATGTGTTTGTAATAACCAATTATAAACACTTGTCAAAGTTAACTGAGATTTCCTTCTATTGCGTTGGAGCTAGTTGAGCATCTATGATCTAACAGACCCAAAATGATGGTGGGTTCATTAGTGATTTAGCTACTCCAACTTTGTTAATAATAAATTTAACTCCAAATTCAAAAAGTTAACCGGTCCATAGAAAGCAGGAGCTAAAAGTTAGAATTGTCAACCCTGGCTTCCACAGGTCTACATCTAACATACGCATTCAATACATATAAAAATTCAGGTATTTAGTTGACTTGTTCCAATGTAGGCTGCGTTACTTCACCAAAGTCTAGTCGTCTGAGATTTGGGGTCGAAGCTGGAGATCATTATGTCAAACGTATATGACAACTGGGAGAGATTGGTGGGAGCAGTAATCCGGAGAGAGCAACTATGGCAAATGTTTCATGATCGGAGTCCAAGCGTGAGCTCCATATCATCTGATTTCAGTTTAGATTCTCAACTAGTCGATGATGATAATGATGTCTCAATCCCCGGAGGTTCATCTCTATCCGCACAAGAATTCCCCCCAAAAGAAAGAAAAGGCAGATGTTAACAAGTCGGGATCTCCCCAGCTGGCTCTGGAGATGAGAGTGAAAAGACGAGATGCAATCAAATGGACGTCCTACGGATTACTCCCTCAGAGTCTAAGAGAGCAAATCAGCAGGTATGACAACTACTTCCTGATTCGTCATCTTCCAAAGGACCTCAGCAAAGACGTTATGCGTCACCTCTGCCTCACTTATGTAAAGAGGGTGAGTCCTCTGTCCTGCTTCTTCATTAATCAAATAATTATTTTGGGTGGGAATATGGTTCTAGTTAGTTAAGGAAGGTGAATGGATTTCCATGCATGCATGTGTTCAAAATGACGTACATGCTTGGGTGAAGTGAGAAAAAGAAATTATGGCAACTAGTTAGCTTGCTTAATCACGTATATAGTTGTAATTACGCTGTCAATGTTTGATGCTGCTGAGCATAATTTGAACTAGTTGTGCGCAACAAAATTAGGTGCCTTTGTTTGAGAAGCTGGGGCAAGAATTTCTGGATGCAATATGTCACCGTCTGAAAACTGTGGTCTACATCAAAGATAGCTTCATAGTGAGGGAGGGCGATCCTATTGAAGGGATGCTGTTTATAAAGCGAGGAAAATTGATGTCAGCAGCCACAACTAATGGCTACTACTTTGATTATCTAAAAGGTGGGGACTTTTGTGGAGAGGAGCTCTTCCCGTGGGCACTTGATCCTCGTTCTTGGTCCAGCCTCCCAATCTCCAGGCGCAGCATACAAGCCTTGTCAAAAGTAGAGGCGTTTGCACTAGCAGCTGAAGATTTGAAAATTGTAGCCTCTGAATCCCGGAAACTAGACAAGAGTCAAAAGATCCGTTTGATTTTCAGGTATTGCTCACCCCGGTGGAGGCGTTATACAAGTAGCATGGAGCCATTATCATAGGTTGAAGCTAATCCGTGAAGAGGAAAACAGATACGAATATGCAGCAGAGAAGAGGTTGGCAGATGCACTTGTGAAGGCGAGACGGCGGGAGAGGATATCACTGCTTCAAAGGCCAGATGAACCAGATTTCACAGCCATAGACAAGTAAGCTAGCTTGTTGACATGACTCAACAGTCAATCTAAAAGTTTTATAATTAAGCTGTTGTTTGGTTCTTGTGTGTGCGAATATTTATTATTATTATTATCATTATCATTATATGACCTTCCTTGTTTGTTAGTGTTGCATATGGAAATCCTGATCCTACGTCGTCCTACCTACATCAAGGACCCCAATTGGGTACAAGTAGCGTGGCGCAATTACTATAACAAGAACAAGAAGAAGAAGAAGAAATCCCGGAGCTGCAGGAGAAAACGCCGGAGACTAGAATATCATCATCATTGACATACTAATTGATGCATGCAATGCTGGCCAAATTCCCCAACATCAATTGTTTTGTTTCCTGCAAGAATTCTTCTTCGCAAGTGTAGAGTTGTTTGTTATGATCATTATTTTCCAGTAATATATAATAAATACCGCAAGTACACGCCGTGCGTGAATTAGCTAGGTAATAATAAAGTGAATTGTGAGTTGAGATACCGTTCCTGGTTGTTGTCCGTCCATAAATTCAACAATATGTTACTAGGGGAACACTTAATAATTAGCTATTTATTATTAAATTTCAAATTGAAAACAAAACTTGGAGTAGTGACGTGTACAATCAGAGACTAGAGGTGGTGATTTTGTTAGCAAGAGGAGAAGTAATTGGCATGATGATGATGATGAGACGATCTCATCAAGTCGACCACAATAACGCTAATGTTATCTCGACTGCCCCTGGCCATAGCCAACTCGGCTAAAGCAGCTGCAGCTGCCTTTGCTGGACGACAACTTGTTAACCCTCTGGTGTGGCCGTGGGCGTAGAGAAACCTTTTGACAAGCTGGCAGGCCAAATCATTGGAAATTACATCCCATAAACCATCACTGGCTAGTATTAAAAACTCATCTATTTCACTAGTCTTGCTTACACTAACTTCTGGTTCTGCTATCACGTATGGTTTAAGGTAATCATCCCCTGCACCACAAAAATCAAACATATAAATATTATTTATTACTTTCATTTCATAATAATGCGTACCTATGGATCTGGAGGTAGCAAGAACCCCTAGCACGCGCTGCCCGTTCCAATCAATCACCCTTCCTCCCGACACTTGTATTCTTGTCAACTCATCAGGTCTTTCCGGCTGTACATATTAGTTAACGCAAGGATTACAAACAAAGTAAACTCTCTCTATATATAAAGCTTAGCCAACTCATCAGCTCTTGTTGTAAATAATAACAATAATAATAAATTATCCAAAAAAGATTCTTGCTCTTGCATGATGGATACTATACTACTCTACTGCTACGTACCTTATGATCTACTGATAAAGGAACGGCAACTCCCCCTCGTGAAAGCACCGCCCGTGAATCCCCGCAATTCGCCACCACCAACTCTTCCTCCCCCACCACTGCCACCGTCGCCGTCGACCCCATCGAGGCAACCGCCGGTCCCTTCTTACTCACCTCCTCGTCCATTTCCTTAAAAGTTGCCACCATCACTTGTTTCCAATTGATCTCCTCACCAATATCACTTTTTCCTTCTACTCTCTTTGCCAGAAGCTTGTGCAACCAGTGGCGGCAATCTTGCGCCACTCTCGATCCGCCGTGTCCGTCGTACACCCCATAAAAATCGTATCTTTTTGAAGATTTTGTCAAGAACCCCACCTCCGCCGCCACTGCGTCCTCCATTTCTCTCCGGCGCCCAATCACCGAGATCGACCCGTGTGAAACGGATTCTCCACCATCGAAATTCTCACCCTCCATTACCACCTGCAGGTTTAAATTTAATAATGGCTCCTCGGCAATATTATTATCGTTCCTTTTAATCCTTTTATTATCAGATTTTGGCAGATGTAGTGACGACGACTTAACTCGACGTAACTCCATTCTTCTCTTGCGAACACTTTTTGCCTTGTGAAACTTGGCTTTGGAGTGCCAGGCATCCTCATGATTAGAGAAAATCATATCTTGTGAATCTTGAGAAAATGTGAATATTGGCAAGGAGAGAAATGAGAATTATATTGTGGAGGAGGAGGCGTAAAAGAGTGTGATGTCAGTATAAATTGTCACCACGTGGTGGGAAATGGGGAGGTCAAGTACCGAGAGAGAGAGAGAGAGAGAGAGAGAGAGAACTCTGAAATTTGCTAACAAGAAGATGATGAGTGGGATGGATTCGCCGACATATGTGGGATGGTGTGATTGGGTATTCAGAAAACGTGGCATTATGGTCTAACTTTAGCGGATTTTGTGCAGATTGGCGGCCCAGTTGTCTGGGTCCCCATTTTTAACAAATCTCATAAAAGTTGTTATGTTTTACGGGATGCGTGTCAGACGATGCTTGTTTCGATGGGAGCGTAAACTCTATGTTTTGGACCATTCCATTTTATTTGATGATTGATCATTCATAATCTATCATATAATTGAAACGGATGTCTCGAAATATCCCGCCGCTATTCCCATAAATATCCATCCTTCCGTTCACTCAAATTCATTGAATAATTTTAGTAAGACAAAATAACGCACAAAAAGTTAGATAAAAGAGACATATATCATGTGTAATAAATATTAATGTAAAAATAATATGATGTATTGAAAAATAAAATTGTGTCATGTGTCAATTTTGTAAGATTTTTTATATAGATTTTTATTCAAATAGCACAACTCAAATTCATTTTTGGGAACCTCTGGTGTTCGTTTTCTACTTGCGGGAACATGTATGTGGTGCTATTTCCCTCCCACAAACATAATCTCATATCTCTTTTCCATTCGTTTTCAAAAATATAGGTCTCTTTCTCATATGACAAATCTAATCATGGACGAATATAAAACATTTAACATTTAAAACATTTAATTCTTTTATAAATATCAAGATAAGATAGTGAATCTACTCTATTTTGAATGGGGGTAAATCCCCCCATTTCGCTGTCATTTCCCTCCCCCCCATTTCTAAGCTAAATGCTGTCGGAAATGACAGCGAAATCACTGCCATTTCCGACAGCATTTGTGCTGCCAGAATGGCAACACAGATGGGGGGTGAGTCCCCCCCATTTTGCTGCTATTGCCGCCGGCCGGAGAGGAGGGGGGATGTGGGGTGGTGTAGGGGTGAGGATGGGGTGGGTAGATTTTTTAGTTTTTTATTATTTTTAAACCTTTTAAAAAAAATTAAAATGTTTAAGGGAGGTATAATCTCCATTTTGTTAAAATTTTTGTCAAACAGTAGAATAGGGACGATTTGTATGTATTTTTCAAAGGTTGGAGGCTGTAGGGTGTCTTAACAAAGGTTGATGACGAAATCGAGAGTTAACTCAAAGGTGAGGACGATTTGTGAAATTAACCCTTATAAATATTACTAGTTTGGGAAACATCTTTTAAAAAATGCCTTTTTTTTTTTTTTAACAATTTCCTTATTGCAAATTATATTTTAAGTTTGGGGCTAATTTTGTTGAAAAAATGTAAAACACAGATGGGGGTGAGCCCCCCATTTTGCTGCCATTGCCGCCGGCCAGAGAGGAGGGGGGACGTGGGGTGGTGTAAGAGTGAGGATAGAGTGGGTAGGTTTTTTAGTTTTTTATCATTTTTAAACATTTTAAAAAAAATTTAAAATGTTTAAAGGAGGTATAATCGCTATTTTGTTAAAATTTTCGCCAAACAGTAGAAATAGGGACGATTTGTATGTATTTTTCAAAGGTTAGATGCTGTAAGTGTCTTAACAAATCTTGGGGACGAAATAGAGAGTTAACTCAAAGGTTGAGGATGATTTGTGAAATTAACCCTTATAAATATTACTAGTTTGGGAAACATCTTTTAAAAAGTGCCTTTTTTTTTTTAAACAATTTCCTTATTGCAAATTATATTTTAAGTTTGGGGCTAATTTTGTTGAAAAAATGTAAAAAGGACATTTTTAGAAAAGCATAAAAAAATCGTCTATTTTTAGAAATGACATAAAATGTGGATATTTTTTTAAAATTTCTGTTATCTTCATTTAGAAATCAAATTAATCATTTATCTTCACTAATTTTAAGTATCGCACAATGTAACAAATTGGAAGCACGAACTTTTTGTTTTTTATTTCAATCAACACTGCTATCATAATATATTTAGATATTAAACTATTATTTGCGTATCCACTAAGTTAATGTTAAAAATTAATAATTACAGAAAATAGGACAAAATACTTGAAAGCATAACTGTAGTCATAAACAGAATCGTACACCACTTCATGCAATTAAAAAATAGCATATAGCGCACATAACATATTTTATATCAACAATTTCTTATCCAAATAATTATTAGGAAGAGTCCATTCCTATCTATGATTGTTGCCAAGTCCCAAGGTTAAAATGTTTGTCGAAACAGGTCCTTAAGAGCTTAAAACCCACGTCCCTAAAAATTCCTAGTAGAGAAAATTAAGAAAAAACACATTTCTAAATAATTTATAGAGGGAAACTTGAGAGGTTGGGGGGGTGGTTATTGACTACTATTTATGTGAACACGTTGACGGCCACTGTAGATTTAACATGACCGTTTATATTTTTTAAACAATTTTGAAATTGTACGTGTACATGAAAATATAAATTGAAATCTCATTTGTTTTGTTACACAAAGACAATAAATTTTGCTCATATTTAATTTTTCATTTGTTACAAAATTCAAAATTTTCGCCTCCTATTTACTAATTGTTTTAACTATAAAATTAAAATCACACTTAGTGAAACTTTATTAATTTGTATAACATTTGTGAGACCAAGCATTGGATGGGGATTCTTTAAATTTAGGGCCAAATTTGGCCGCTCAAATGGCTTTCCCCCTCTAAGAACAAGATTAATATTAGGGGAAAAAAGTCAAAGGGAAAAAATCTATTTTCAAATAATATGTAGGGGAAAAATAGAGGAGAAAATATGAATTGGACACGTAACAGTATTTTATTGGATTGGAAGAGGAGCGAGAGTAGGGAAAAAGATTATTTTATTATATTAGAAGGGGAGTGTGAGAGGTGAAACAAACCTAAATGAGGGGCCATGGGTTTTTACCATTTTCTTTTAGCACATTATTTAGGGTTTTGGAGGGAAAAATCCAAAATTTGGGTTTTTCCCCACGCTAATTGTGCTTTAAATGGCTTTTTTCCACATCAAATATAAACACATTTAATTTAATTTTTTTTTTTTTGGAGGTGGGGAGGACCCAGCCCTACATTGGCAATCAAGGTTGTTAAAATCGTGTTTTTGAATCAGATCGACCGAAGGTTTTAAAAATCGAATTGGTGAATCGAATACTAAATCGTAAGATTTTATGAAAAATTAATTAAAAATTACCAAAAAAGGGGAAAAAAGGAAAAAGCCACAAATTAACAATAATAAGTCAAACAATAACTCAAAGCCATACATATTATGTCTTAAACAAGGTTTACAAACTAATTCATCGCATAGACCACGTGAACATAAGCATATAACATATGCGAAACACAAAAATCACTCATCAAAAAACCGTTTCTTCAAAGACCCGTTTCTTCAAAGTAAAGAACACGAAAAATCTGTTCAAACTTCAAAGACCCGTTTCTTCTTCACACGTTAGTCCTTCTCTTTAGTTCTTCTTCATCGTCTATAGTCTACATGCTCTATACTCTGGTCTCTGTATCTTCTTTGGAGCATACAGATGATTTTCAATTTTTCAAAGACCCATTCAAACCCGTTCAACCTTCAAAGACCCATTTCTTCTTTACTCCTTAGTCCTTACTCTTTAGTTCTTCTTCATTGTCTGTAGTCTACAAACTCTACACTCTGGTCTCTGTATCTTCTTTGGAGCAGCCAAATGATTTTCAATTTTCCATCAATCTCGCTTCTCTAATTTGGGTGTAGGGTTTTCATGTTTGCTGTTTTTCCTTTTAATTTTGGGCTCAAAAGACAAGCAAACAAACCCCATTGCCAAAAAAGTCAAACAAAGGGATCCAATTTTATATTTTACCAGAATCGCAAAAAGGGGCCCAAATTGCTATTCCATGCGATTTTGTGCAATTCCTTCACAATTCAAGTGCGATTCAATAAATATACGATTTTGCATACGATTTGAATCTATTTCTTGGCCTCAAATCATAAAATCATATGATTCTCCAAGTTGGATCACGCTTTTAACCTTGTTGGCAATGCTCTTGGGTCGAAGTGCTGAACCCAATAACCACCATGTCGCCCAAACCAGTAATGACGTAAAAATTCAAGAAACATACACAAATTCAAAGCACCGTATGTCCAACTTTTTGCGAGTTTAAACACAGAAGATGCTTACCCAGGCCACGAGAACAAGATAATTTCCGTTATCTTCTGTACCATTAAATGAGTCAGCAATTAACAGATTTTCTAAAAATCACAACTACTAAAAAGCATGCCTTGGGCTACACGTGCCTAGACGAAACAATACATTATAAAATGAAATAAGCATGCGGCCCCTGGCTCGCTTTTAGAAGAGCGCAGCAAATCCACAATGACATCTATTCAATGACCAAGAACCACAAACTTCATAATAATAATAATAATAATAATTAATGTGTGAGAGAGAGAGAGAGAGAGAGACCAAACCACTAAATTGCATTTTAGATCGGTTTAAGCACAGTTCTATAAAGCCGACTAAAATTTAAGCAGATATGCTGATTTGTTTATCCAACATACCAAAACACTACACAAGGTAGCATAACACCCCCAACCCCACAAAAAGCACATATCACAATCTCGTTAAGATTCAAAAGACAGGATAAGGTAGCATAAGCTCTCCCCTGCAAGCATTATACATCATTCTCCTCAATTTATCTTTGCCTTCGAAAAGTCCATCTCTGGATGCTGCAAATTCAAATACACACAAATAAAGTTAGTAAATTGTAGAATCAATTGGAAATGCTAATCAGGAACAAGAGGTAATTCAGTTTCTTATCTCTGCCATAAACTTCTTCAGAATATCCTGCTTCTGCATCTCATCACTTGTAGGAAGACCCATGGACTTCTGTCGTTGGTCAAACTGCAAAGAGATTCGAATAAAAATCACGAGAAAAGATGTATGATGAATAAAAAAAGATCCAAGAGATGCACTAATGAGAATTGAAGAAGGCATAGACAAAAAGTAGAATGTTCTTCCGATCTAAACTAGATTAAAAAGAAAGGGAACCAAAGTTACTAAAACAGGGTTACCATGTGATATAAGACTCATAACCAGCTCCAAAGTGTGACACTATGCTAATCCCTCACCTAGCAGCCATACCACATTGTATAGCTGGAAACCAACTTAAGACTTGATTCTGTTTTAGAATATATTTATCTTCCTCCCAAATAAAAGCACAAAACAAGATGCTAAAATCTCACTCCCGAAAATTCGAGGTCCAAGTATTTTGTAAATCAACCCTCATCTTCAATCCATCTAGTCCACCCAAAAGCAAAAAACTTCAATGTAACTGGGTTTACCATTCCTGTTAAATACTAGGATATAACTACCGCCAATTTAACAACTATTCAATTACAAACACATTTCAGATTTCCATTATATCTCAACTAATTATTGCACCTTATTATTATAAAATTCCAAATTAATAATAATGAGAATCAAACAATTCTTTCATGGGTGCAAGTAAGTTCAAACAAATTGAATAGTGCAACACCTTAATAAATGCAGAAACTAATTGTTGACTCCTTAATTTATTTCATTTTGTTATAATCAACAAATGTCAGACACAGTTTTTGAACAACATTCAAAACGTGAACTCTGCATTAAAATGAAGATAAAGGAGAGGGGAGAAAAGAGAGAATCTTTGAACTTTACCATCATTTTTTCCACAGTACTACGAGTTTCAGGATCCAGGTCTGACAGTTTGCTGTTTTCAGGTTCCACTTTCTGCGTATCAATCTCAGGCTCACCCTTCACCAAATATTTCCACCATTCCATCTGGTTCTGCTTTGTTAAGAGTATAGAGATAGATTTCTGATCCTCTGAAAGATGGAAATTATTTGTAAAAACAACAAAATAAACATCAATCTCATAAACCCATGCAAAAGATGCATCTTAGATTTATGTCCATTATAATATCCCTAGATTGGTTGCATATTCATGTAGTCCATATGCAATGTAGAAAATTTTGTTCTGAGAGCAATAAAACCTACCTAAGCTCCAGAAGCAATCCTCAACCTTCACGGGATGATAAAGTTCCCCCTGCAGAACAGAAGACGTCAGTAGTTCAAACCTCATTATCATGATTAAGAATAAAAATAGATCAAAAATTTAAAACAAACTGCAGAACAGTCATTAATCCACGTCAAGTAGAAACACACTTACTTCAATGATCGGAGGTTGGCCTTTAAGACCAACTTTTAGATAATTCTTCTTTATCTCACATGCAATAAACCTTGACTTTGTTCCAGGAGGAACAGGAACAATAATATTAACCTCTTGCAGTGATTGACCCCAAGAATAATTATCCATATCCAAACCATTTCCTCTGTTTGGAGCTGATCAGACACAGACAAACCATCAGCAATCAAGAAAAAAGTCTTTCGAAGAAGAGCAGATAATAATAGAACTAATATCATTAACGCCGCATGGCCAATGAGTAGGATAAGCATTTCTTGCAAGCATAAGTTACTTGATCATATCATTTCACTGAATATATATGGCATGCTCCATGACAATAAAAATCATCACAATGCTTAATTCATGCAAACATCATATTCTCATAATATAATTCATAATTGTACTTTATTCTCAAAAATGAAAAATCAACTGGAAAAAGGTGAACAATGAAAACTCACATTTTCCTATTAAAGCATTGAAAACACTTATATCTAGATTGATGCGTTGCTGCCCCCAACTAGTCAAAGGAAAGCACAACAATTTCAAATGAAACACTTCTTGTCCCTAAAGCCAAGACCTCTTTCGACACAACCCCAGAAAAATGGCATTTTTTATATGCAGGCAATTTTACATTACTTTTTATTTTACAGTCACATCACTACAGAACTCAACTTCAATACTACACCATAACAAATTAACTTCGAAAAACATATTGATACTTTCATAAACAACAATAATCTTGTAAGCATGCATCTTCCAGTCTCTACCATATACACCCACCATATACTCCCTCCCACCCACAGACACATGTTCTGCATCAGGAAAAGAATATAATTGAAAACATGATCCCTACACAAGTAACACAACAATATAGATCAAAACAACCTTGGCATATGACCAATAACGCAGCAAACATTGTTAAGAATCACAATATCAGAAGACAGCCCAAGAACTAGGTAATAAGTTGGATAAACAAAAATGGCATCAAAATATTCGAGTCACAAAAAAAGCGCACTATCACAGGAAAAAAAATGTAAATTGCAGATTTCCCAACAGAACTATCGTATATAAAAATCTAATTTAATCTTGCCAAAAAAGAAAACAGAATCAATTCCAAGTACCTCGAGATCCATTTTTCTCCTCCTCTTTAGTCTCACCGTCGTCCTTAACCTCCTTCTTTTCCACCGAAGCCTTCACCTCCTCCTTATGAAGCGATGCAGCCTGGGGTGCCAACTCCTTTACCACGTTTTCAACCTTCCCGTTCTCCTTGGACTTCAAATCTTTCGTCTTCTTCTTCTCCTCGGCCTCCACTTTGTCCTTCACCATCCGAACCACAGCATTGACATCATTCACCAACGAATCGCTCTTGAAAAAGTCACTTTCCTTCGCCACAAACTCAAAAACCTTCTCCAGAAACTCTATCGGGTATGATGGATCCAGCACGGCGCTAAACTGCGGCTTCTTTGCAGATGAAGTCGTTGGCTTCTTTTGATAGATCGGAAGAGCCCTCTTCATAATCAGAGAGTATCGCCATTAGCGAGTTAGATTGCAATCGATAAGGGTTTAGGGTTTACTAATATCAAACGATTTCTTTGGCTAATTTTAACAAAAAACCAACGAGAGGAAAATTTATAGGTACAGTATTGGAGAAATTTGCAGAAGCCGAGGAGTCTTCTGGAATGTTTCGGTATCGGGAATTTTCAAAGAGGTCCTTGATTTCTATAAATTATCACTACTGCACAAAAAAGGGAAAAAAAAAAAAAAAGAGTGACGCTACAAATAGGTTTTGGTTAAGGTTTTGGTTAAGGCTTTGGTTGTCTTGCCCTTTGCCGGTTTTCCATGATTTTCATGGGTTTTCTTTATTTTCATGACTCTGATACCACCTCGATATTGTCCTCTGAAACTCAAAGGCGGAATTGGGAGGAACAACCTCACCACACTATTCATTACGAGCCAACAACTGTCTGTAGGCATAGTAATGATATTTTCTGTCATTATATACTCTAATTATATAATTGACTTCTTCAGAAATTGAGTAACTCTTTGGCTTACTATTGTTTTAGCAACACAAACATGTAGTTGAGTTCTCTAAAGTCTCTTAATGAGTTGGATAGTTTCCTCAATTTTCTGATCTAATTGTTCAAAATTCATACGGTAGTATGAGTTAAATAGAGTAGAGTCACAATGTGTCTGCTCTATGAGTCTTCTTGGAGTAGGTTGATTAACTACAACATGTTGTCTAACTGGATTATCACCAATTAATTCATTAATCAAGTCTTGGAGATTGAATGGATTAAGCAAATTTTCTGTCATAGTTACTCAATCAAACTTATCTGGTTAATTGCTCAGTGGATCTGAGATATAACCTTGTAGTTTGATAGTTACTACTATCTATTTTTGTAAGTAAACAAAAGTTTACTTTGTTCATGTGCATGTTGCCAACATGATTAATAAGTATAGAAATACTTAAAGTTTTTCTTAACAATTTGATAAAGTAGAAATCTAAGGTGCTTAGCCAAATAGATGTATAACAACTGGTATTTAGGAAATTATAATTTTATACCTTCTTCTTGTTGTGTGGTTTCTCTCTTGTTGGGTCTACTGCGCTTCCTGTTGATGCTTCTTTAGATAGATCCCCTGGCTGTGCCTTATAACTGTGTCCTATTGTCTACTGACAATCAGTTCCTTCACACGACCTTTTGTCAATACGGAACAAAGCCAAGACGATGGATAAAATGTTGATCCATACACATGGGTGGGATAATGATCTTTAAAAGTAAGGTTTACAAGAAATAGACTTTCATATATGAAGAAGGAATAAGGATTATAACTTCCTTATCCTGTTAATTTACATCATAGTTGGGCTGTAGCCCTTGATTTCTACAAGAAAGCTTTGAGCTTTCATTGTTTTGGAAAACATAAGAAATCTCTTAGGAATTCTAGTAATGGATTTTTGGAATACTTTCTTAGTCTCAATAGTGCTCCTTTTATAGATGGAAGAGGCATCTACTTTACATAATAGAGAGGTCCATACATTATACTATTTCAACAACTCTTATAATGGAGGGGTCCTTGCTTCATTATTTTGTCTGGCAATAAGAGTGTCGGCACCACTTATTTTTGCTACTTGATGTAATGACGTCATTGCATACGTCATTCCAAATCTGAATTATCTCCAGCTTGCTTTGATGGAGACTCTTCAACTTTTGCTTTTCCTTTATTGCAGTGTCCACATGCATGATCTGTGTCAAGCACATTCTTGATGGAACTGCACATTTGTCCTTTCTCAAGGTCTGGTCCATTCCATTCATCAAGGTAGAATGACCTTTCAAAGATAGCAATTTTCTTTGCATCTTTTTCATTCAGACAGTCTTTGTTTGATGAAGTCATTAAGATAAACTTTGATGAGTGGTTTACCTTAATCTTGGAGTTCGCATTAATCCCTCTAACTTTGTGCAAGAAGGATCTGAATGACTTTACTCTCCATGCCTGTAGAACTTCTCCTGAGATCTGGATGGGTTCTTTAACAATGGGTGTTGCCAAGACTATGTCTTGTGATGCTACCCCAATTTCAATGAAGTGATAGCCTTTGAAAATATTATCTTCATTCCAGAAAGGGATAGTACTGGTTATTGACAAGAAGACTGTTTTTCCTTAGTCTTAAGGACCTTGGTCTTCCATTTGAGAACTGATTTTACCAGTGGTGAACTTAGTACCGAAATTTCTTTGGCGTCTTGACTGAGATAAATGAAGTTGATCAATCCATAGTTAAATGATTCAGCAACCAGTTCTGGTGCTACTCCTTGAAAGAATATGAATTTTCCATATTCTTCACAAGTTCCTGCAAAATGATACTTTGTTGTAGCATCTCCTATTGCTTTAGCTTCTGCTTCGAGGCTAATTAAATTGGAGAATGGTGCTTTGATTACTGAACTTTCTTTTTCAGTAACTCCTTCTTCTTCTTCTGGTTTAAGATTAACCAGTCTGCTTGGTATTGGTGTTGGTGTTCTCAGAACATCTTCATAGCTCCTTCTTAACCTTTGGTGTGATTCAATTATACTTTGAATCTTTGGTGATCTGATTGTTTGTGATTCACAAGCTCCTCTAGGTCTGAATCCTGTTGGGAACAATGGGAATAGTAATGGATTAGTAATTTGTTGGAGTGGCTTTGGGCTTGTCTGGTGGCCTTTTTCTATCCAGTATTAGTTGTATTCTTTTTGGGCCTCATCATATGTTTTGAAGGACTTGTGCTTGAATGGAAGTCTTTTTACTTTGGGCTCCATTGTTTTCCATTCTTTGTAATACCCTCGATCCGGTCCATCAAAAATTACATAAACTTTTTTGTAATATGCAGATAGATCAAAAGACACTAATGGGTTAGGTGTTTAGACAGATAATAAGTCCAATGTATCCGTTTGACCTGACTTGACTTTAGGCTATTGTCGCCTAAACTTTTGTTCATGAGTCTTTTGTTCTTTAGGCTCATTTTGAATGATGATACCCTTCTTATTATCAAGCTCTTGTGGGTTTTCCACAGCTTGCATGTCTTTCTCGTATACAGAGATTGAGACATTTTGTTTTTCAGCATTTTCATCTGCTGATGCTAAAGTTGATGTTGAGGATTTATCTTCTTTCCCTATTTGAAATAAGAGAGCTTTTTGTTGCTTGCAAAAGTCAAGCTTCCTTGTCATGAATGATAATTCCATCGTTTTTTCTTAGAAGTTCTGGATTCTGCTATCTAGTTCCTCCGTTGGTAGAAGTTTTACCTGCAGGTAATAACAGACAATTCTCTTGTTAAAGAGTCTGCTAAGTAATTGTGTTCTCCTTTGATTGTTTCAATATCAAAGGTGTAATGACTAAACCACATTTGCCACCTAACAAGGCATCCTTGTTTGTAATCTGCAAAAATGTTAGTTTTCATAAAAGATTTGCAAGTAGAACTATCAGTTCTAACAAGAAATTTATTGCTAATTACATAAACACGAAATTTCTTAATAGCATTTTTAACTGCTAAAATTTCTTTTTTATTTATGTGGTAATTCTTTTGTGCTCCTTGGAAGGTTCCTGAAGTATAAGAATATAAATATTCTTCCTCCTTATGTGCCGGTTTGGCATTAAGGACTGCTCTCCAAAATTCTCCTGAAGCATCTGTTTCAATTATCATCTTGTCACTAGGTGTTGAATGATAAAGAGATGGTAGAGTTGTTAAACTCTTTTTTAATTTGTGAACATACGCAGTGTCAAAATGTATCCATTGCCAAGGCACATTTTTCTTCAACTTCTTTTGAGGTGGTGCTCTTTTATCTGCTAACCTGCTAATGAAATCTTGAGCATAAGTTAAACATCCAAGAAATCTTTGCAATTGTTTGATATCTTGAATTTCATCAAGAAACTCAGTGATATGTTTAAATATGTGAGGTTGAAGTTCCTTACATCCCTAAGCAGCATTTAACCCTAGATACTTAATCTTTGTTTTGAATATTTCTGCTTTCTTTTTAGAAATGACTATTCCAACTTGTCTTGTAGTTTGCATGCAATACATGCTTTTCATGATCATTTTCATTGTCCGAAATACTAGAATATCATCTATGTAAAGACAACAGTATTCTTGTAATTCTCTGAAAATATTATCCATGTGCCTCTGGAAGATTCCAGGTGCTTGTTTTAAGCCAAATGAAACAACTTTCCATTGATAGTGTCCTTGAGGATAACTAAAGGCAGTAATAGGTTTAGATTCTTCGTCAAGTATTACTTGCCAGAATCCAGATTTACAATCAAAAGAAGAAAATACTTGTTTTCCTCTTATAAGTGTTAGAAGGCTTGCCATATTTGGTAGCAGCATTGACTGCTCTATAGTCGACAACCATCATAGGCTTTCCTCTTCTTTTTTCTGCTTCTTTCCTTACCATGAAGGCTGGTGAAGAAAAGCTAGATTTGGAAGATTCGATTACTCCCATTTTTAGAAATTCTTTGATTTGTTCTACAAACTCTTGCCTATTCTGAGGAGAATAGCCCATTGCAAATGATCTTAACTTTCCTTTGAAGTTTTCTTTGAGTTCAATTTTTGCTGTCATCTTTCCTTTGTTCTTGATTGGGTCAAGAGGGTTTTCTGAACAGCATTCTTCAAGGGTCTTTAAGATTTGTTCTCTAAGGGAATTTATCTTAAATCCTTGTACTTCTTCTTGAGTAATATTGACCATTCTGTTTGGTACAATATTTTGTCCTTTGATAATCGGAGGTTTCTCTTTTCCTCTGATCTTGTGTATGTCACGCCCCCGCTAATTTTCCTTTGATTTCTGAATATCTTATATTAATTTACAAATACCATAGAGGAAGCTCTAATTCAAACAGCGGGAACGGGACGTACAGAACAAACCAATTGACCTTATCTTATAGAGTTTAACATATACAACTGATTATTTAAACTAACAAGTTGTTAAAATTTTAAGAAAATATTAAAGCTAGGCTTCTCAATAAAATGTAAAAGCACAAGAAAATGTATTAATAAATATATTTCATTGATTACAAATGTACACCGAATCATTAGAGAACTTTTACAGTGAAAAGTAGGATTTAGATAAATATAAAGATTATATCTCCCTATTATCTTATATGATATAAGATGCAAAAACATATATATTATAGAGGTGAGTATAAAAGTATTAAATTCATGGTAGCTTTAAAGACAGGTTTACACTACATGCACAACTCTAATCCCTTTCGCAAGAACGATCCAACTTCTGGCTTACTTTGCTTTTCAAATATCATAACTTCAATTATCTACAAAAATTGTAGTAAAATGGGAGTGAGTACGACGTACTCAGTGAGTAACAAAATCCTTTGATTCACCTTTTATTTGTAAGATTTATTTTCAAGAAAATCATTCAATACACAAAGCTTTTTAATGCACAAATGGGCCCTACCATTAGTTAAACTACTACCCGTGGTGCGCGCAAGATTCATATCAATTCAATCATGGCCATGTACTATTAAGTGGATCCATATTTGAATCCCGGTTGACCCCTACCGGAATTCCAAACAGATTAATACAGATACAGAACAGATTCCGCACTAATCATCGCCCATCTCGATATCATTAGATGGCTCCTAGTGTGGCAATAGAGCAGAGTAGAACAGATATAGAACGGGTAGAACAACTAGTGATTCAAAATGCAATCCATCAATCTTTCTTTTCAATGCATCAGAATCTATGTTCATTGCTTTAATCAAATACATGTTTAGCATTTCAAAACATCATCCATGTTAAAAGGGAATCAAAGTAAAAGTTACTCACATCCTTGACTTGATTTTTCCAAAAATTCTCTGAACTGTTGACAAATGCCCTTAAAACCTTCATTTTCCCCAATCAAAGTGATATTTCATGTTGTATTCATTATATATATGATGAGGGGTCATTTCCAGGTATAACATTTAGGGTTTGATAGGTTTTAAGGGTTGTTTCTCTCCTATCACTATATTTAGACGAATTTTATTTTTTTATGTGAAGGACTTGAGCATTACAAAGGAGCAAGACAGTTGTTATAAGGCAATTATAAATGTGTATAGAGAGATTTTGGTTTAAGATTGTTAGCTATGGCGTTGAAGAGGGCAAGGGATAGAAGTTTGGAGGGCTTAAGAAAATCTCCATGCCCTCCCTTATATATATAGTTGCCAAAAATATTTGAGTTTAATTGTTTTTAATAAACTTTTGGATTCTGTGAATCAGGACACGACACGTGGCGCGATATGACACCATACACTTGGAGGCAAATTACTCAGGCAGTCTTTATTCTTTGAGCTATCTTATGATTAAGTCATTATACTTTGATCTATGTTATTCTAGACCTTCAACTTAATAGCGTTTACAATTCGGTAGTTATATTTTACGACCTACTAATCAATGACCACGTTCTTATCTTTAAGCATTTCTCGAGTGACAATCTTTGAGTTTTGTGACATATTAATAAAATTTACATCATTATTCAATACCGCAACCTTATGCGGTTTGTCAATCCTTATCAATGCAATGTCAAAAGTTACCTTCCAATTCATTGTTCAAATATCAACCACGTTACCAATATTCATTTGAGTAACAATCTTGGAATTCAATGCAATCTCATTGTTATATTTTAATTCTTGACAAATCTTGTAACAATTCAAATATAATTGCGTTGTCATATTTCAATTCAATTTGAGTAATAATCTCATTTCCTTGCAATTCGATATAATCATGTCGTTACATTATATTCTTGGACATTCAATTGAGTACTAACCTTGTATTCTTATGATTGAGGTAAGAAATGTGTCTCTTTATTATCAAAATAACTATCATATTTCTTGTTAAATTTTTGCGGGATGTTACAGTGTATTTCAAGGAATTTGTTTTAGAGATGATTGAATATTACAACATAGCGCTGTTTCTTGATCCAGATTTGTTTTCCCTGTGTTCCAAAGCTGATTTCATCGATATCCTGCATAAATCTTTTATACAGTAGACAGAAGTTGTTACCAAGAATAAGATCTATTCTTGTTTCACTTTGATAAATAGACAGGATTTTGAAATAATAAGACTTGTGATTTAAGTCCTTCATTTCAACATCTATGTTCTTAACAACCTTATTAACCTTTACAGATGATTGATATGTAATTTTAACACTAATTGTTCTATCTGAATTTACCCAATGTTCTTTAGGTATAATCCATTTTGATGCTATACACATGCTTGCTCCTGTGTCGATGAAAGCATTAATAGTATATTTGTGATAACCATCAAAATTCAATTTGCATGCAACATAAATTGAATTAGGGTTAGTGATATTATCATATGTTTTGGTACCTGTTTGAAACTACTCATCTTCTGAATACTCGGATGAGATGTCTTCAGTGGATACTTCTGTAAGATAATACAGACTTTCTTGGTCACTGGGATCTTCTACTGGATAGAATCTCTGTTGATAAAATGTTTCAAAGAGATTGACTCTTTGATCATTTTCTCTTCTTGCAGGGCACTCATTTGCATAGTGTCCTTGTTCACTGCAAATCTAACATCTGCAATTTTTCTTTTTTCTGGGACAATTTCTTGCCTTTTCATTTAGGGGTTTTTTTGATTCTTTTCCTCCCCTCTTTCTTTTTGAAATATTTTCCTTTAGAAAAATATTTTCTTTTATAAGGTCTTTTATATCTTTTAAAGATACCTCTTTTTCTTTCTAGACTTTTTTCTAGGTTTTCTGATTGGAGGATAACATCTATATGCTCCAGCAATGTCTTCCATAAATGGGTCACCACTAAAGCCTGTCTTTAGTCTTTTGCGAGCCTTCTGTTTCATTTGTCTGTGGACATACACGCCTCTATAGATTTCTTTCATGTAATTCTTGGTTACCGTAATAGCCAAGCCTATAGAACATTTGGCGGAAAGATAAAATTTATTTCCTGCTTGAAGTCTAACAGCTTCATTAAATCTCCTGATTATTTCAGAATTATGTGGAGGCGGAAATTTTGCCAAGAACTTCTCAACATATTCTGGGAAATCATCAAGGTTTCCAAGTAAGAATAACCATTTCTGGTATTCACATTGGTATTGCTCAAAGAAATCTAAGTCACAAGTGAGTATAAGGTACCCTGTGAGTAACACAATATTTTGATTTGCCACAAGGTTACAAAAATCATTTTACAATTATAAGTTCAAGAAAATATAAAGATACACAAACCTTCTCAAATGCATAATAGGGCTCAAGCACTAGAATTACCTACTACCCATAGCGCGCAATAATATCATTCAAATGCTAAGTTGATCATGGCAATACAACCAAACTAAAACCCCAGTTGACCTTTACCAGAGTTCCAAGCAAAGAGCATTACCAATCCAATCAAATACCATATTAATCATTCCTATCCCACTAAAACTACACTAAAACTACACTAAAACCCCAATTGCTTACCGGAGTTCCAAGCAAAGAGCATTACCAATCCAATCAAATACCATACTAATCGTCCATATCCCAGAGTCATTAAATAGGTTATAGTATGGAAACAATTCAAATCAAACCAATACAACCACACTAAACCCCCAGTTGACCCTTACTAGAGTTTCAAGCAAAGAGCATTACCAATCCAATCAAATACCATACTAATCGTCCATATCCTAGAGTCATTGAATAAGTCATAGTATGGAAACAATTCAAAGCAAACCAATACAAAACGGGTAGAGAAATACTAGTGATTCAAATGCAAGAAAGCATTTTAGTTCTTACCGTAGCAATGTATCAAACACAAGCTTTTCTTTATAAACTCATGCATGCCAAGGAAACCAAAACTTTGGTTACTCACCTTTTGTTTTGTTTGCTTCAAAGGTTCTTAGATAATTTTAGGTGGAAATATACCTCCAAAATCTTGATATTTCTTGAGCAAAGTGGTCTTTCAAGTTAAGGTGCCAAGTGTTTTCTAATTTGATTCATGTGAGAATTTTCTTAAGTGGCCAAGTGTATCTATATTTTTTCCATGTACTACTTAATGAGTCATTGGGTTTCCATAATTAGGCCCTTGTGTTTTCAACTATACTAATTAAGTACTACACTTTTTGTTTTAAGCGCTCTTTTGTTCCGATTGGACTTAGTTATTCTTTTGGAAATCATTACTAACCGATAGAAATAGTCGATATACATTCAAGCACTTATATTATCCTTGTCAAGGCAACTCAGAATATCCTCAAATTCTTATAGAATGCTTCAACTAATTATCCGATTACAAAATTCGCTAACCAATTGCTTATCATTGAGTGTTATTTGAAAAGTGACTCAATTATTATCCCAAAAATACCACTATGGGATATTTGAAATTTCTCGGAGTGTTACAGGGTCTGGGATATTTGAAATTTCCCATAGTGTTATAGGGTTGGTAAAGCCTGCCTCCAATCACCGTAGCGTACTCTACCTTCGTTGTCCACTAGAGCGCCGGCAAAAGGTTACATTGCCAAATATTATTTCGATAGTCAATTGTTTTGGGGGTAATCTTCACTCTAGGTCCCTAACCTTTTAATTTTATATCAATTTTGTCTCCATTCTTTTTTTAGCCTACTAAGTCCGCGACCTTTCATTTATTATCGCATTATGTCTCCAACGTCACTTTTCGTCCCCAGCCTTTCAATTTTCACCATTAACCCCTATCAAAATGACTATTATACCATTGATTCTTTATTTCCGCTATAGGTCACCAACCTTTCAATTTTTATATAATTGTGTCCCCATTATTTTTTAGGTATATAGAACCTTTACCGTTCATTTGTTATCTTGTTACGACCCTAATAATACCTTCCATCGTCAACCTTTCAATTACTGATTTTAATTCATATTAAAATGACCATTATACATTTAATTATTTAAATAAAAATAAAAAATAAAGAACAATATAAAATGAGAGCTCTACCCATCTTAGCCCGTAGTGATAAAAAAAACTCAATTTACACTAAACTTAATGAATACCTAGTTTGCGTAAAAAAAATTGCGATCAGAGAGTTAGTGTAACATATCGAATCAAGTTTTTTGATTTATGCATATCACGTAGCGGATATGGATCATAGTGGATTAAAAAAAACTATTTCCAATTTACAAAAATGAAACCTAGCCTTAATGCACTAATTCTAATTTTTAATTGTGGATCAGATCAGATTGAAATGGATAACTAATTGTGGGCAAATTAGGGTGAAAATCACAAAGAGAGACAAGAAATGAAATTAGAATAAAGTATTATGGCTATTTTTATTTTCTATAAATCAAAAATCAATTTTTTGGATGGATCTATCAAATCCTTATCCGCAACGTGATTTGTGGTAGATCAAAAAATCAGATATGATTTGTCACGCTAATACTTAGATTGACAACTTTCTTCGACGAGAATTTTATATGTATCGAGACCGTTATAAATCGAATTTTTTTGTTATAATTATTTCCAACTATTGTTATTGAGTTGTGTTGGAGTAAGTTACAGTGAGTGAATTTCTTATTTTATATTATTCTTTATTTAAGTAATTAATGGAATCAACAGTAAAAATTAAAATGTTAGGTATGAAAAGTGTTAATGAGGATATAACACAACAAATAATGAAAGGTTGTAGTACCTATGCGCCTAAAAATAATGGGGATAAAATTGTATAAAAATTGAAAGATTGGGGACCTAGAGCAGAAATAAAGAATTAAGGGTATAATAGTCATTTTGATAGGGGTTGATGGTGAAAATTGAAAAATTGTGAACGAAAAGTGACGTTGGGGACATAACACTATAACAAATGAAAGGCTGGGGACTTGGTCGGCTCAAAAAGATATAAAATAGATATAAAATTGAAAGGTTGGGGACCTAGAGTGAAAATTACCCTTGTTTTGGCTAAACATTTGGAACAGGAACAAAGAATTCGAATCCCTTTGTCCAATGGGTTAATTTCACAAACGGTCCCTAACCTTTGAGTTCAGAATTGGATAGGTCCCCAACTTTTTTTCACTCTCCAAGGTCTCCAACATTTTATAAATGGGCACAATAGGTCCCTTTTGTCACTATTCCATTAACTTTTCATAGAAAATGATGATTATACATTTAGCCTTTTAATTTTAAAAAGGGCAAATTTCACAAAAGGTCCCCAACCTTTGCACTTAAATCGCCTAGGTCACTAACCTTTTTTTTAGCGCGCTGGGTCCTCAACCTTTCATAAATACACGCCATAGGTCCCTACTGATGGAATTCATCCAAAATTTCGTTAAGTAATTGATAAAATTACCTTTATACCCTTATCCTTTAAATTAAAACAAAAAAAAAAAGAATTCAAAAAAAATATAAAAAACAAAAAAGGGAGGAAAAAAAAACTAGCAGAGAAAGGGGGGAGACCCCCCAACTACCATTTCCGATAGTGCATGCAGTGATTCACTGCCCGGAAATGGCAGTTGGGGGTCTCCCCCCTTTCTCTGCCAGTTTTTTTTCCCTTTTTTGTTTGGTACGTAATAATGGATTTGTTTATTGAACTTTGGGTGCATGGCGGTCTAAAACTACAGGTCCAGCCCATCCAAAATACAAGCCAAAAGAAGCTTATGTAACAGTAGTTCATTGAATTGAAGATTATATTTGTGGTGCTATAGCTTTGGCACAAAGCATAATCCAATCCAACTCAACTAAAGACGGAAATGGCTGTTGGAGGGGGGTCTTGATAAGTGTATTTTATATGCAAAAATGCTTCTCTTAACTTATGCAATTCTATATGAAATCAAGCAGATTTCTGCCTAATTTGCGTGAATATGGTTCATATAGGTGAAAAGCTCAAATTGGAGTGGAACAAGTGAAAGGAATTATTTTTGAACCAAATTGAGACTTTACATTCAAGATATAGCATCAAAGTGTGATTTCTCGAGAGTTCGAGGTAAGAAGACTAATGGAAACCAGTTTGAGGGCTAAATACACGTTGGGAGAGCTTAAAAGAGATCATTGGTGTCGTGTTTAAAGAGTTCAAGAAGTTGGGGACGTGTTTAAATGAAGAAAAAGCCGAAAAGGACTGTTGCCGCAAGAAAAAGTCAAATCAGGGACTAAACTGCACGCCATGGAAGTAGGCCGCGGGTAGGCCGCGGCAAGAAAACCTACGGCCACCCGTGGGCTGTCTCAAAAATCTGCACCGCGGCCACCCGCAGCTCGTATCGGGAAACGTCCTTTACGCTTTTTGGGCCCCTTTTTGACATATTAGAGGGTTCTAAGGCCTCCCCAACTACAAAAGAATGAAAATCCATCTGTGAAGGGGAGAACTCATGATAGAAAATCACTCTTGAGGGCTTGGAGATTGAAGCGAGGGTTCGTGCGAATATTGAAGAATGGAATTCTTCGTTTGGTGCAAACGTTTTCTTCACTATTCTTCATACTTTCTTTGCAAGAATCTGGTCATGTATTCAAACCTTATGAATTCTTATTTTATGACGTTCTTTACTATGTTTAACTAATTTCCTTTGTTGAGACAATCGATGAAGCAATAGACATGTTTTGATTGTGTTAATTTCATTCATGACTCTAATTGTTATTACATGCTTATTTTCTATTGTGATATTTATTTGCCTTTTATGAGCCTGATCAACTTGTAATTGTGTTTGTGAATTCGTGAGGAGACCAAGAGGTAAGTCACCAATTTTGCACTTCAATAGAAAACATAAATTGCATAGAAGATAGGGATATACTTCTATGATTTGTGCAATCGTACAAATGGTTTCTTGTTAATTAATGCACTCGACTAGGTTGAAATTCACATAGAGTTATAGTGGGTTTACTTAGTTTGGTAGATTTGAATTTGCTCGAGAGAGGTTTTCAATTAAATTTGTGAAACTGGTTGTGAGTACGTGATGGTGAATTGTCATGAGTGAGATTGCATAATTGAAATGCCGGTTTATTGTGGATTTGTTAGTCTCAATGCCTTTATTCATATATTTCATAGTCCATTAACTTGAGTTGCTTCTTACTTTTGAGTAGAAAAAGTATTTAGTTTAAATTTTAGCTTAACAAACATCATTATTTTTTTGAAAACTTTTAAATTTCCTTGTTCAATTGGTGTGAAATTAACTTAAGTGAAGTAGGTGACAACTTTCCCTGTGGGATCGACATTTGGGACTCATCTAGTCCAAAAACTTGATAGGCAAAATCGCAAGTGCACGATACCGTTCAAGTAGTATAGGACTAGATGAGTCCTGAATGTCGATCCCACAGGGAAAGTTGTCACCTACTTCACTTAAGTTAATTTCACACTAATTGAACAAGGAAATTTAAAATTTTTCAAAAGAATAATGATGTTTGTTAAGCTAAAATTTAAACTAAATACTTTTTCTACTCAAAAGTAAGAAGCAACTCAAATTAATGGACTATGAAATATATGAATAAAGGCGTTGAGACTAACGAATCCACAATAAACAGGCATTCCAATTATGCAATATCACTCATGACAGTTCACCATCACGTACTCACAACCAGTTTCACAAATTTAATTGAAAACTTCTATCGAGCAAATTCAAATCTACCCAACTAAGTAAACCCACTATATCTCTATGTGAATTTCAACATAGTCGAATGCATTAATTAACAAGAAACCATTTTTACGATTGCACAAATCATAGAAGTATATCCCTATCTTCTATGCAATTCATGTTTTCTATTGAAGTGCTAAATTGGTGATTTACCTCTCGGTCTCCTCACAAATTCACAAATACAATTACAAGTTGATCAGACTCATAAAAGGAAAATACATATCACAACAGAAAATAAGCACACAATAACAATTAGAGTCATGAATGAAATTAACACAATCAAAATATGTTTATTGCTTCATCGATTGTCTCAACAAGGGAAATTAGGTAAACATAGTTTGGGAAGGAGGGCTCTCCCTCTTTTCTCTACCAGTTTTTTTTCCTTTTTCTCTGCCAGTCAAAAAACAAAGAAGCAAGAAAGAAAGCAAGAAAGTAGAAGCAAGATTCGCATTCTGCCGAATTCTTGCACAAAAAAAAAGAAAAAAAGAAAAAAATCAAAAAGGGAATTTCATGTTGATAAAATTTGTTGAACTAGAAGCTCTTTAACTAGTAAATGAGCTAGAAAGAAGATAAATAGAATCGAGCAAGGATATTATATATGGATACATGATGATTGATAAATTCTAAACTATTAGATAAGTTAAGAAAGAAAGAAACAAGTGAAAAGAAGGAAAAATATGGAAATGAAACTATAGTTGAAAGTATGTAAAAGCATGAGTATTTAAAATAGAAGAAGTTCATTAGAAAGGAATTAGATGTTAAGTAGAATTTATATACTGTTGCAGGAAATGATAAAGATCAAAGGGAATGAAACACGAAATGAGGCTACTTAGCCGATGAGTGGAGATTTTCCTCTTCTTCATTTCTTCTAAATGAAAGTTGAGTTATACTTAATTTCACATGGACTTGCAATGCTTTACGATGATGATATATTTCTATAAATTTCACAAAAGTTGATATTTTCTTTAGAAAAGTTTAAGAAATTGATGAATGTAATGTTTAAGGACTTTCAAAGACATGATTTATTTGAAGTTTAAATGATGCATGATTTGAAAGTTTCCCAATTTGTATTCTATGTTCATGAACATGCTGCCTATGGATGAAGGGGCTTATATGGTTCAAGCTGACCAAATGATATGCCATCTACGGGCGAAGGGGTCTAAATGCTAGCTATGGCTCAAGCTGGTTGTTATGCCGCCTAGGATGAATGGGGTCATAAGGTACCTATGGCCCAAGCTTATGTCTACGCATGTGCGTGTATGACTAGTATCATTATCATATGATGTGTGATACTCTTTGGGAAAAGTTATATGAAGATCTTGAAAAGAAATGATTTTCATGATACTTACAAGAATGTCAATGATTTTATAAATGTTTAGATGTGCGATAAATTCGAGTTGATGAATTTTATGATGATTGTTAACATGAAATGATGTTCATGATGTTTTTCAATACGTAATGATTTTATAAATGTTGATTGTTATGTTGAATTGACCTTTAAAGTCATGGAAATTCCCAAATGCACTCGAACGTCTTATTCGAAATTTTGTAAAAGTTATGTTTTTACCTTCCAAAACATGTTTTAATTATAACTCTCCACTCACTGGGCTAGTTAGCTCATATATTTTCCTAAACGTTTTTCTTTTCAGGTAGCAATCGGAGTTTAGGCAATGCATTATTATCGAGCCTACTATTTTCGAGAATTAAGCCACCATATAATGAAATTGATTGTTATAAGATTTGCCAATCTTATGAATCATAAAGCTGCAATGGTTAAGATTATTAATATATATTGTATTTGGAGTATGTGTGAATAGTAATTGGGTTAGTATATTTATTCATGTGAAAAGTATGATTTCTTAAAATGATGGAATTTGTCATATTGTGTGGGGTTAGTGTGTTTGTAGGAAATTATGCATGTTGGTTTTGCTAATAAAATAAAGGAGATGCTGTCAAAATTTTTCTAGGATAACTAGTATGTTCACGAGCTTGACGATAAATTCTAGCTTTGTTTTGGAATTTATCGTCGGCGTACGTCACACTTCTAGTAAGTTATAGGCACTAGGGGTGGGGCGTGTCAGTTTGGTATTGGGGGGCTCTCCCCCTTTTCTCTGCCAGTTTTTTTTCCTTTTTTGTTTTTATATTTTTTTATTTTTGAATTCTTTTTTTTTAATTTAAAAAATAAAGATATACAGGTAATTTTATCAACTACTTAACGGAATTTTGGATGGGTTCCGTCAGTAAGGGCATGCGGCGTGTATTTATGAAAGGCTGAGGCCCCAGCGCGCTAAAAAAAGGTTAAGTACCCAGGCAATTTTAAGTGCAAAGGCTAGGGACCTTTTGTGAAATTTACCCTTTTAAAAACAAAACATTTAAAAATAATAAAAAAGTAAAAAAATAAAAAATAAAACACCCACCCCCACCCAAGAGAGCCGCCGGAGCCATTTCCAGCGGCCAAAAAGCTGTCGGAAACGGCAGCAAACTGCTACTGTCAGAAATGGCAGTATTTTTGCTGCCGTTCCGACTGCTATAATTTGGGGGGTGGATCCCCCTTATAATGGGTAGCAAAATAGGGGGACCCACCCTCCATATATGCTGTAGGAAACGTAGCAAAAATGCTGCCATTTCCAGCAGTAACTGTCAACAATAGTAGCATTTTTTGCTGCGTTTGCTGCAGCTAAAATGGGGGGTGGATCCCCCCATTTTGCTGACCATTTCCTACAGCAAAATGGGGGGATCCGCCTCCCCATAATTGCTACCAGAATGGCAGCAGAGACCCTCCATATCTGTTGCCGTTTCTGGCAGCTTTTTGGCCGCTGGAAATGTCTCCGGCAGCCATTTCCGATGGCCCTCTTGGGAGGGGAACGGGTGGGGTGGGTGTTTTGTTTTTGTTTTTAATTTTTTATTATTTTTAATATTTTTAAATATTTTGTTTCTAAAATTAAAAGACTAAAAGGTATAATCATCATTTTCTATGAAAAGTTGAGGGAATAGTGACAAGAGGGACCTATTGTACGTATTTATGAAATGTTGAGGGCGCATGAGAGCGAAAGAAAGGTTGGGGACCTATCCGATTATAAACTCAAAGGTTGTGGACCTTTTGTGCAATTAACCCTTATCCAATGTAAGAGAAATTTAAAGTGTAACATACTTGGAACGAAAGTATGTGCAAGAAATTGTACCGCATTTCATTTCTCACGAAGAAAATAAAAATCAAAACTTGAAATCATTAAAAAGTCGTTGATCTCTGAAATCAAAGCATGCCAAATAAATATAATGGGGCAAATCACTGATAGATCTTATTCCAACTGACTTAGCAAAAATATGAAGTGATTTATCCATCTCATGACTAATGTAATCTTCATATTCATAGCATAGATAACGCATAGGCTTTCCTTTCGTAAGTAGTAATTCTGAAACTGGTGTGCTGTGCTGTGCTTTCCGGCGATGGTTAGAGGGTGGCCGAGCTCTAGATTTTGTTTTTTGGGGTTGGGGGTCGTAGGTCGTTTGCAGAGATTAGTGAGGTGGGGTTGTTGTTGTGGGGTTTAATATATATATATATTTTTTAAGGGGTGGGGATCTACTTTAGAACGGGGGAATTGTTTGCATTAGAAATTTTTTTGCGATTGCCCCATGTTTCTTTCCAATTCAACTGCCATGTAAGAACGTTCTCTTTATGTAAGGAAAGACGTTCTTTTCTTAGAAGAATCACCAACCAATATGACATGTACATTTTTCAAAACCATCTCGATTATCATTGTTTTTTATT
This sequence comes from Nyctanthes arbor-tristis, assembly GCA_963692815.1. Lineage (NCBI taxonomy): Eukaryota > Viridiplantae > Streptophyta > Magnoliopsida > Lamiales > Oleaceae > Nyctanthes > Nyctanthes arbor-tristis. The sequence goes on from CAVNYN010090294.1 coordinate 30,681, forward strand.
TTTCTTTTCTTTTCTTTTTTCTTAAGAAGGTTTTTTGTTTTTCTTTTTTTTTTAAATACAAATTTGTTATTGGAAAAAATTTTAAAAATCTAGAAAAATATAAAAAGGTAATCAATAAATGGTAAACATGAATTTTTTAAATCTTTGCCATGTTCGCTACAACAAAATTTTCGAAGTAGCTTTAGTCATCATACTTTCTTTTTTCTCCACTTAAACGTGAAAAATTTTCTAGCACCATATGTGCTATATGATATGGCAACATACGGCACATGTGGCGAGCATGTGCCATATGGTGCCATACTATATGACACATATGGTACTAGAATATTACTCATACACCAATGCACGTCATGTGTTGTATGATACTATACTATATGACATCATACCATATGACACATATAGTGCTAGAATACTACTCCTTAAACACTGCACTCATAAATTAAAATGAGCACTCCTCGAACAGGGGTGATCGCCACAGGCAGCTCCACCTCATTCTGAAAAAGTGCTCATTTTAATATATAATCTCTATATATGTGTGTGTATATATATTAGATGATATAGGGTACGATGTTCGGGGTGAAAATTTTCATTTGTTGATATGTTTGTGTATAACTCTTGAAAATTTTCATCTGAGCATGTAGTAAGGTGTTAGAGCACCTCTCACAATGGTCGCAATACACGTGGAACCATACTAATATGAGGGATTGGTCATTTAAAAATTTGAATACGGTATTTAAGTAAGAAAACTATCTATACCTTTTGTTACTTTGTTTTTCCCCTCTTCCAAAATTATGAATTGATGATTCGTAATGACTTCCCAGAAAAAATTCTGGTACTCCAGCCTTTAATTTTGTGATATGTGGTATTTATTGGCCCACTTAACCCACAATTTAAGGTGAATAGATGATACTTAGACGGTGTTAACTTAGTATTTAATTTCTTCAGTTATTTTTCCTTTTCCTTTCCTTTTTTATCTTTTATTTCCTTCTTCTAAAGCTCTCATATTCAAGTCTTTTATATATTTCCTATTTGACTTATTCCCAAATGCTCTTGTTTAAAATAATAATAATAATAATAAAACTCAAAAAAAAAAAAAAAGAAACTAACAAGAAAATTATTGTTACTCTTGCATTTATAAAATTATTTTGCTCGAGATAATTACTTTTTTTTTACAAGGCTTGAGATAATTACTTGAATGCAATAATAGAATGAACTTAAAGAGATATTATTTCGTAAAATAAATCATATCTAAATCAATGGTACTCAGAAGAAATAACTATAAAATCCAATTATTTTTTTAGGATTCGTATTTTTTTTGACACAATATTGAGTCTTAAAATAATTTTGCCCAAAATAATTTACATTATTTCAAAATCGAAAATTACAATTGCGTGTGAATGCAAAAATATTGGAAAGAATATATAATAAGAAGTATATAGAAGCCTAGAATTGGAAGACATGAGCATTAGAAAGCAAACAAAAAAGAAAAGAAAAGGTAAAGAAAAACAATGAAAGAAAGTGAATGCCAAGTTAACACTGTTTAAATGTCATCCATTCAACTTAAATTATGAGTTAAGTAGGCCAATTAAATTCCACATGTCACAAAACCAATAGTTGGAATACCGAGTGTAGAGTATTCTTGGAGTACTAGAAATTTTTCCATGACTTCCCAGTAGTTGCCAACTATTTTGATATCGAATTCTAAAAAATTTATTAAGCATAATCATCATCATCATATAATTAATAGCACGATAAAGGATTGAGATAACACTTTCTCTCTTCATTACTCGTTCATTTGTAACAAATGAAATTTTACCAGTAATTACAATGTTAAAAATGATGACATGATATTTATTTTGAATTGTGATGACATGATATTTTCAAATCCCTATATTAACTAATGTAAACAATAATCAAATATTAATTCTGATCATTATAACATGCTGTTTGTCGTAAGTTTATGTTCGAAAATAAAAGGTTAAATTATAATTTTAATTGAATGAATTAATAACATTGTCTGTGAGTCATGTCAACGCACATTCTTGGCCATGCCACGCGCTATGTACGGTGAAAGCCAACCGGCCTAATAGTTTTTTCAAAGGAAATTTTGTCGGTATGGTCAAGAGTTGAAGACTGATGAAACTCCAAAGTAATTTCCCAGTTATCATCCCAAAATTTCAACGAAAGTTGCTGGAAAGGTACTCGTTTTGTCATCTTTGATTCCGCATCAATTACAAAATAAATCCAACCTCTTGCTATAAAGTTGGATGGATATACGCAGGCAAAAGTTGAATAGCATAAAAAGGTTTGCTGTGTCTGTACGTGGAGATCACAACAGTTTCTTTGTCCTTTGAGGTACGGTTTTTAGAACTTTGTATGCAATTATAATCTGTTGAAAACCTACTGATTAGCTTCGTTTCTTCCTGCCCACTACTTAGTTACAATACATTTGGAAACTTGATGGCATCTGAGAGGGATATTTTCAGCCTTACTGGACCCACATACCTGCTGTCTATGGCTACTGACTGGTGAGATTACTGACCTTAGCTTGATCTGCATCTGCATCGCAATCTACTTTTTTGTTATTGAATGATTTTACTCAACTTAACTAGTCTTGGCTGGGTTTTCAGGAGTAACTCGCATCACCAGAGGTCGATAGCTGCAAGCCTTGTTCAGGGCGTCTATGTACTCGAACGTGGCCGCCAGCAAAACCGTCTTGGCACACAATTAGCTCTTGCTTCTCCATGGTGGGAATCCTTCAATTTTGTACTCAACCATCCTCTGGTGGATGAGGATGATCAATCTTTATTTGGTGCTGTTTTTGAGTTCAAGTTCCCATCACATCCATATCCCAACCAAGTTCCTCCCAGGTACGTGATTGCCTTCCGCGGCACTATCAATAAGTCAGTGAACTGGTGGCAAGATTACAAGCTGAATCTTGACTGCATCACCAATAATCTTCAAAACAGTTGCCGTTTTCGAGTTGGACTGGGTGCTACGCAAAACAGTGTCTACAAGGCCGGAGCAGGGAATGTCTGGTTAGCTGGACATTCACTTGGTTCGGCAATAGCCTTACTCGTAGGTCGAGATATGGCCAAGATTGGTGTCCATATCGAAACATATCTCTTCAATCCCCCGTTTGCATCTCCTCCAATAGAACTAATTAAAAACAAGAAGCTCAAGCATGGACTGAGGTTTGCAAATAGTGTTCTCACAGCCGGACTTGCTGTTGCTGTCAATGGTGGTCATAAACCAACGCCTCCAGAAAAAGATCCCTTTATCATGTTATCTCCATGGATTCCCTACTTATTTCTAAATCCCTCCGATCCTATATGTTGTGAGTACGTTGGTTATTTTGAACACCGGGAGAATATGGAGAAAATGGGTGCTGGGAAATTCGCAAGGCTTGATACACAGCATTCAATAGGAAGCATCATCTCTGCTGCTCGTGGAAAGGACTCTGAACCAACACACCTTCTTCCTTCGGCTTATTTAACAATGAATGTGAGCCCCTCAAGCAGTTTTAAGGAAGCTCATGGGATTCACCAATGGTGGAAGCCAGATTTGCAGTGTGTGTACAAGCTGCATCAATTCAAACATCATCAAGA
>CAVNYN010090806.1:819-42076 GCA_963692815.1 Nyctanthes arbor-tristis
CTTCCGATCTCAAGCAAACATCTGACTTTTTTTCATGTAATGTTTCCCTTTCTGGATCTAGGTTTTGCTGTCACTCTTTGTTTAGGTTGGAGAAGAGTTGAATTATTTCCCTCAGTTGTACCTTTCTTTTGGGGTATGAATAAAAATCAGATGTTTGCTTGGAAAAAAAATTGCATGTAATTCAAATGAGAGCGACTGATTCATGGTGAGAGGAATGAGGTGTTTCAAAGATGGTGCTCTAATTTTGGGGGTTATCCGGTCTCTGGCGACGGTGGGTGACTTGGGCGGCTGATAGTTGACGGTAAAGGAGCCAGATGGAAGACGGCGGGTGAGGGAGGTGAGGTTCTGAGATGCTGGCTCTCAAATTGGGGATCTGTTTGGGAATGGGCTTGAAGATGGGTGGTTTTAACTCATTAAGGGCATTTAAGTCATTTTCCACCTATTGTGTAACTGAGCACGCAAACTACCAGCTACTAATAGCTTTTTTGACAATCCCACACTGGAGTTGGAATTGCCGCCTCTTGCCAATTTCCAGTTTCTCCATAAATACAAGTCAAAAATGAGACAATAATGCAACCATGGATTTCTTGTCATACCAATTTCTTCTTCTACTATCCACCCTATGGATATTTCTCTTCCTAACCTCAATTTCAAAGCACCGGAAATCTGGCAGGCTCCCGCCGGGACCTTATCCTTTTCCGATAATCGGAAACATGCTAGAACTCGGCCAGAAACCCCACCAGTCACTTGCTAAACTCTCCAAAACCTACGGACCCTTAATGTATCTTCAAATAGGGAGTCTGAAAACGGTAGTCGTTTCATCTCCAGAAGTAGCGAAAGAAATACTGCAAAAACACGATCAAGTTTTCTCCAGCAGAAACCCTCCCTGTTCAGCCATGTCTTTGGAGCACCACAAACTTTCCATGGCGTGGTTGCCGGTGGAGAATCAATGGCGTAAACTTCGCAGAATATGCAGAGAACAAATGTTTTCAGTGCCGAGGCTCGATGCAAGTTGGGATCTTCGAAGGGAAAAATTGCAGAAACTGAATGAATATGTCTATCACTGTTCTGTTAATGGCCAATCTGTGAATATTGGGGAGGCTGCTTTTATTACTTCCCTTAATCTGATGTCTGCTACTCTGTTTTCTGTCGAATTCGTCGACTTCAAATCTGATTCTTCTCAAGAATTCAAGGATGCTTTATGGGGTGTAATGGAGTGTCTTGGGACTCCGAATATTGCAGATTATTTTCCGGTTCTTAAATACATCGATCCACAAGGAATTTCGCGTCGGACCAAGTTCTATTTCGAGAAGTTTTTCGCTATATTTGACAACATAATAGATCAAAGGTTGAAATCAAGAGGTACATCAGTTAAAAATGATTTGATTGAAGCTCTTCTTGATCTCAACCAACGCCCTGACCCCGAATTGAGCCGAGATGATATAAAACATCTACTGCTGGTAAGTAATCTTTCTTTTGTTCATAAATTAGCCTGTTTACGAAGGGATGATATTCAAAGATGACACGGCGAAATACCAGTAGCTGATATGATTTAAGAAGGGTATCGCGATCTCATGATATACATGTTGTCTAGTGCTTGAACGTTTCTAGTTTAGAGAGCAGTAGCTTATATTCAATAACTTTCCTTTTTTTTTTTTTTTGGTAGGATTTATTTGTAGCGGGGGCAGATACGACTTCAAATACAGTAGAATGGGCGATGGCAGAGTTATTGGGCAACCCAGAAAAATTGTTAATAGCTAGAAAAGAGCTTAGAGATGTGATTGGAATGGACGAACTAATTCAAGAATCAGACATTACAAGGCTCCCATATTTGCAGGCCGTTGTGAAGGAAACGTTTAGGCTTCACCCCGCTGGCCCCTTTTTGGTACCTCACAAGGCTGATGCTGATGTAGAGATCAATGGTTACATAGTTCCTAAAGACGCACAAATTCTTGTTAATGTATGGGCAAGTGGTAGAGATTCGAATACTTGGTCAAGTTCAGATTTGTTCATGCCTGAAAGATTTTTAGACCGTAAAACTGATTTTAAAGGTCAAGATTTCGAGCTCATTCCTTTTGGTGCGGGACGGAGGATGTGCCCGGGTTTGCCTCTTGCCAATCGGATGGTGCATCTCATGTTGGCCACTTTGATATGGAATTTTGAGTGGAAACTTGAAGAGGGATTAGAACCAGAAGAAATGGACATGAATGACAAGTTTGGACTTAGTCTGCAGAAGGCCATTCCTCTCACGGCTTTTCCTATGAAATTGTGACTAAAATCAGTTGAGAGACATAAATATATGTAATATAATGGAGAAATTGTTCATGAATTTCCTTTTTCCTCTTTAATATACAATTGATCAATTGCTTATACCTATTTCTATTGGTGAATGAAAGCTATAGGCGAAATCCCAATGCAATCGTTGATTGTATACTCTCAGACATGCAATCTCATTGTGCTCCTTGCGTCTAGGTACAATCTCTAATCAATCGGAATTTTGCAGATTATTTTCCAGTTCTTAAGTACATCGATCCACAAGGAATTTCGCAGTGGGTCAAGTTTTATTACTAGAAACTGTCTGCAGTATTTGAAGTATAATAGATCAAAAGGTTGAAATCAAGACGCAAATTAAAACAGTTAAAAAATGATTTGATGGAAAAGATTTGGATCGTTTCAGTACATTGGTGAAAAGATTTGGATCGTTTCGCAACAAATTAAAATAAGTCACTTGTTATGATTTCATTCCAACTTTATTTTGTAAAACTAATTCAACAATCGATGCTTGGCAAAAAGTTGACAAGTTAACAAGTTTCACTTGTTTTATTCATAATTCATCACTAGCTAGAATATTAGCAAAAATCAATTTATTGATAGATGTTTTCATCTTTCTAGATTACTGTAATTTTTTAGTTTTTCTTAAAGTTCTAGTAATTAAGGAGTATCATACTTTAAGAATTGACAAGTGGATATGTGAGATTTAATTTATTATATTACTCTCTCCATCTCAAAAATATATAATATACTATTTCTTTTTGGGATGTCACGTATATACAATCCTTTAATTTTTCATTATTAAGAAGTCTAATTTATATTATTTTACTAATTTACCTTAATTTAATACTTAAGTAAAACCATAAATTTAAAATTTTTCTCATTAAATAAAGGTACATTAGGAATACAGACGGCAAAATATATGTTTTCGATAAAGTTTAATAGTTTTATGACACTTTTTGTGGTGGCTCTCATGGATGGATCTAATGGAGCTTGCGTCGCCCTAAAATTTTTACATGGAGAAAAAGAAAAGTTTTTTTAACATGCACCTTAAATGCAAATAAATTTTATTTTTTATTAATAATATGTGGAAAAAAAAATCTACATCCATTACTAGCATCATTATAGTACCTCCTATCATATTTGGGTGTACAAATACACGTCATGTGAATTTCAAATTCACATGACTTGTAATGCATGCCGAAAGTGTTAGAAGATTTTTGTGGTAAAGTTCAATAGCCAAAAGAAACCGTAATCCCGATCTCCCACCATACGTCTGTCGGAATAACCCCGTCAAATGTACGGTTAGAGATCATTTTCGCAAGAAACCAAGTAAAGAGTTTGTTGCCTATGATGAAACACAAAAAGAAAACCAGTGGGCTTCCTTCACCACCATATCTAATATCTCATTGAGTACCGGTTGAGATTTATACCTTGGGTTGAATGTTTGTGATTTATTGGCTTTTTCAATTGATTTGCTTGATTTCGTTATTAATTTGTATTCTTCTAAGTTGTTTACTTAAATTGTTTTAATTCTAAAATTCAACCCCCACCTTCTTTTCATTTAACTGTTTTAATTTTCAGAGAATTAAATATAACCAATCCCTGTGAACACGGTATTACTCACCACTATCACAAATTTATATTTGTAGAGTAAGAAATTATTATTTATTAGATTTGACACCCCAAGAATTTTGCGAGCTTGTTTGAAGCTTTTTATTTTTGTAATTTATAAAGGAAATTTATAATGAGTGAAAATAAGTGGTAGAGATTTAATTGAAATTTGAAATGTGTGATAATTATTGATAATTAATGAGTAATTAAATTAATAATCAAATGAATATATAAATAAAAAAATAAAAGGGTCAAACAACCCGAGATGTGTTCTCACCCTCTTTTTCCGTTTCATGTAAAGAGCACAAGAAAGAGCCAGAGAGGAAAATGAGGAAATCAAGAAAGGGAAAGCTTCACAAATTTCACATAATCCAAAGATGTTATTGAAGAATGCGGGCTGTACATGCATTGACATTCCCACCAGTTTCAAAAGACTAATCATGACTCTTGTAGAGATGTCAAAATAGGGGACTTGGGCTTAGTTTTGTCCACTTACACCAAAAATTGCAATGTGTTTGGTAACTCATATATGTTATTATAATCTGAATTATAATTTATCACACGATATTATTTTATTGATTTTATTTTTTTTAAAAAGTCAAAAAATAAAAGTCAAGCGGGAACATTTAATTTTTTACAAAAAAAAAAAATCAATAAAATGATGCTATGTAGCAGATTATAATCCAACAAAATAATCCATCAATTGCCAAACACTTTGCATCTGGACTGATTCTTGTGGGTTTGAATCGACTCATAATTCAAGTATAGTTCAACGAGTTAGGCTAAGACTCGTATTCAAATCACATTCATCACTCTTCTAAGTTCTGTCACTTTTAATTTTGACATGTCTAGCGGTGTTATGATGTCAAATATCAAATATGAAAGAAACCACTAATGGTTAGCGATGGCCACGAGAGGAGAATGGGCCTACTTGCACATCCCCTATTTCCTTCTTGCATCAAATAAAAAAAAAAAAAAAAACCGCAAAGTTTGTTTTATTATTTTTTAATTTAATTATTTTTATTTTATATTTTGGTTCTTAAGAATACTAGATTTTCACCCGTGTGTTGTACGAAAATAATACATATCAAATAATTTAAAAAATAAATAATATGAAATTTTATAAGTTTTTTTAGTCTGGTGAAATTTTATAAGGCTACGTTACCCAATAAGGAATAATTAATTTTTAATATCAACCAAATAATAATGTAATTTTTTCTGGTCATCTTAAGGTAACTATAGTTTATAACAAAGTTTAACCCGATTGTTATCATTAACATAAATAAATATTATTTTATTTATTTATACTAATTTAGATAAATAGTATCGTGTGAAATAATTGCTAGTTGGACGGTTACGTATACTGTGAAAATATTTCTTATTTGAAATCAATAAAGCATATAATATGAAGATTATATAAATTAATAATACATAAAAGTAGTCATATATAAAATACTTGTAATTATTAATATTTATTTATATCTGGAAAAATTAAGAAAAAATTACATTCACAATTTTTAATTAACTTAAACTAACTATATATATGTTTAATTTCTATTAATTATAAACTACAAATTTCAAGATATAATAGACAATTAAATAATCAAACTTATTATAATTTAAACAACTAAATGATTATAATTATCTATTAGTTATTAAATTTAATAGTGAATCTTATTTCAAAATGGTAAATAGATATGGTAAAAGTGAATAAAAATTTTTTAAAAAATTTGAACAATTCAGAATATCATACACGTTACCCTAATATGAAACAAAATGTCTAAAAAGAACCTGCTAACAGATTTTTTTGACGGGAAAACTGCAGTACCGCATCTTCATTCATTTAATTAATATATAGATATTGTTATCATTCAAATTATTATGTCATGTCATGTTGTAACTGAAGAAAAATATTGTTTGATATCTAAGGATTCAAGATAGGTTTCGTTTGGGTTCAACTCTCGCTGCTTGTATTTTAGAATATGTGTTTCTTGAATTACGAATAAGCTGTATACTTGCTCTAGAAATTCTTCCTCAGTAAAGGATGCAATTTCAAACAATAATAATAAATACATAAAAAGGTCATCAAACACTTCTTAAAGTTGTTTTTGAATTTTGAAAGTTCTTTTGTTTTTTTTTTGTTTTTAATAAAGTCTAAGTAGTACTTGAGTTGTATGGGTGAGAAAGACAATAATATGATTTGTTTGGTTGCCAAACGGAGTGATATTTTATTTTGCTGAAAAGTGTTAGGAAGAAATCTTTTAACGGGTTTGAGCCTTGGCTGTGAAGTAATGTCTATAGCGTGCAATTAGATGGAATCCATCAAATGAGTGCCAATTTGCCAAATATCGCTAGGTTCAAGGACTCTTAACACCAAAAATAATTAATTGGGGATGATTGTACTAAAGAATTAGGGTTAATTTCACATATCGTCCCCAACCTTTGGAGTTAGAACTGCCTAGGTCTATAACATTTTTTAGCGCGCTGGGTCCTCAACCTTTCATAAATACGCACAAAAGTCCCTCATAACGAAATTCATCCAAAATTCCGTTAAATGGTTAAGGAAATTATCTTTATAACCTTATCATTTAAATTTAAAAAAAAAAACGAATTTAAAAATTAAAAAAATATAAAAATAAAAAAGGAAAAAAAACAACCCCCACTCCACCCAACCGCCCCAACTGGTAACCACTTTGGCCGCCCGAATGCTGCCGTTTCCGGCAGCTAAAAGGGTGGGAACCTTCCTCCATTTCGTTTGTCGAAAATGACAGAGAAATTGGGGGGCGTCTCTCCCCATTTCCTGGCAGAGTAATGGGAGAGACTTCCTTCCCCCCCCCCCCCACATTCACTGCCATTTCCAGCACCGGAGATGGTAGTGAATGGGGGAATCTCCCCGCCCATTTCTTGCCTGGAAATGACAGTTCGCTGCCGGAAATAGAGGGAAGACTCCAACCCATTTTCTGCCCTGAAATGGTAGAAATTCTAGCATTTCCGGGCAGAAAATGGGGGGAGACTCCCTCTACAGGAAATGGCAGTGAATTGGGGGGAGTCTCCCCCCATTTCTTTGCCAAGAAATGGCCCCCCATTTCTCTGCCATTTCTGGTAGACGAAAGGAGTGCCGAAAATGGCAGTATTCCGGCGGCCAGTGTCATTTCTAGCAGCTAAAGTGGTTGCCAGTGAGGGTGGGGTGGTTTTTTTTTTTCCTTTTTTATTTTTATATTTTTTTAATTTTTAATTTTTTTTTTAAATTTAAAGGATAAGGGTATAAAGGTAATTTCATTAATCATTTAACGGAATTTTGGATAGATTCCGTTAGGAGAGACTTTTGTGCGTATTTTTGAAATGTTGAGGACGCAATGCGCTAAAAAAAGGTTAGATATCTAGGCGATTCTAACTCCAAAGGATGGGGACGATATGTGAAATTAACCCAAAGAATTAATGTTTACGATTAGCCAATTGCTAAATTTACAAGACTAGTTATGGCACATGCCTTGTATAATGTTGTATACTTTAATATGGAATGTGTTTTTAACTTTGTCATGGATACATATATGTTACTCAGCTGACTTGACAAAGTTGGGATGAAAAAGTAAAAATGTAGAAGCAGATGAACTATAATTGAAGCATACGACATCTTATTATATAAACAAAAGCAACATGAATTAATTGAGGTGAACTTCAAATCCATAGGTTATGATTTGAAGCTCCATTTGAGAATCCGTATCTTATATAAACAAAATAGCATGAGTTAATTCAATTTCAATTCTTCCCATTGCATTGCTAGCTTATATCAATCCTCTTGAAGCTTATTCAAGACTCAATCATTTCATATATTTAGTTTGATTTGCATATCGAGTGGTACTTTCAGTTCAAATGTTAGCCATGCTCTAAGTAACCAAGTACATGTAGATGTCCCGGTCATTCCACATAACTCTTAGATGAAATAAGTGAGGAGATATCAGGGTTGGGAAGTATCTGTAGGTAAAAACAAAGAAAAACAACAAAATGGATCAGCCACCAAGCTGTGAACACAAGTACTTTGGGTTCATGCCATGTGACGCTATTCAAATGCAAACTTCTAACATCTTCCATGACACTAATAATACACTAATTAGCTCCCTTAAGAGTGGAGATGCAAATGTAGATTTTTACACTCGCTCAAATCTTTATTTTTACTCTTTCAGGGTGATGTATCAAATTATAATCTAGCTAATGCAACTTCTCCATACTAAAGTAGAGCAAGTAATTTTTTGTTTTCTCATGATGTGATGTATCATTCAACTAAACCAGAGTGCTTATACACACAAGACAAAGGCAAAAGGTGTTATTACAAACTTTCTCACCAACTTCCAGGCATATAAGAAATGCATCCGTATAGAAGTTAGATTTTGAAATTTGTTTACATACTCATCTTTTGAGTTTCTTTTTCTCAATAATATATTTAAATCTGATTACAAACATTCCATTCCACGTGATAATATGACATTATATATTCTTCTTTTGTTTTCTACCTATAGACATATATGCATGATGCATATATATAGTATGTAACACAGCTCAATTATGTATAAGTCAACTTTCCTCAAATATACATGGAAAGGTATGGGTGGGAGGCAGTACACTGAGTTGTTGAATAGCAATATAAGTTGGTGGAAGAATATTTAAACCATCTATTATAATTATTGGAAAAAAACTGAAATAGAATATTGGAACCAAAATATCAAATTCAAATTTTCTTATCACCATCATTTACATTATTTCTTGATATTTATCAAGACACATATAATATATGTCAACCCATCTAACTCTTCCGATCTTGCACATCTAATTTTATTTTGCACCTAAATTGAAACTTCAAGAAGCCTAAATATAACCAAAAGTCATTGCAACTCTTACATTGTTCACTTTTTGGCAATGTGATCGTTCCTTGTTCTCATCGAGGACTCTTGATTGTCGAGGAAATAACAACCCCCTCATCCCCGTCCTGGGAAAAAATCATATTCATACCAATTAAACAGCCAATAGTCAATGTAAGAAATTAACCCTGCTAAAAACAGAAAAAGAAAAAGAAAAGATATAAAAAAAATCAAATATTTACAAAATAGAAAAACCGACAAAAATTGCAGATAAAATTCCTCATCTGAAACAAGCTAAAATAGAGGAATAAACACCAAACCAATTGATTGAACAAAAGAAGAACTCATACAATAGCATAATCTGAATAACTGATAAACAATCAGTACTAATTGTATAGTTCATTTATGTTATTAAGTCCATAAATTGGAGTTTTGTTGAATTTCAAAACAATTCTATCCATAAATTATGTACATAATCTAAATAATCAAACCACAATTATGTAGAATCAAGAACGATTAAAGAATAATTTCCCTCCATTCTCTTTATGGTTCTTTGAGATTACAGGCTTAACAATTCAAAAATAGTTTGGTACGTATCGAACATAATATTTGATTGAAATATTCAGAGCATGAAAAAGTAATTCTAGCTAAATTTGAATTGGGAAAAGGAAGACAGTGAGCTTGGAGAGAAGAGCACCTCATTATAGAGGTAAATCTATACCCATGTTTGCTTTTTCAGAAAATTTCCCACCATCATCATCATTAACTATTTCTCTCTACATATGGGGAAACTCGTTGAATTTGCCTTCTCATACCTCTCTACCATGTACACACATGTTTCTGTATGTATTTCCTATTCCTATATTCAGCAGAAAGACTGTTAGAAACTTAAACTTTATTTATTGTTACATTAATGGATTACTTAAGTTATGTTTGAAGTTATGTTCTTATTTAATTGTGATGCATTTAGGTTGTCATATATTGATATAGAAAACGTATGTTCCTAAAGCTATAAAAGGTTGTTTTTGTATGCATTTTACATAAAGTCAATTACAAGAAATATAAAGTTGATTGTTCTTTGTAAGCCTTCCTCCTCCTGTAAATAAAATCTTTTGTTGTTTGTTCATTTTATTTAGTTGGTTTTCCAACAAAAGTGGTATCAGAGCCAATGTTATAGAAGTGTGAAAAAGAAAATGACAAATAACAATTCTCTTCCCATTCCTTGACTCACCAAAGAAAATTATAATTCATGGTGTATTCGCATGAAAGCTTATCTTGGAAGTCAAGATTTGTGGAATTTGTTAGAAAATGATTTCGAACTTCAAGTAGAAGAAGACATGTCTCAAGCCCAAAGAGACTTGCAACAAATGACTAAGAAGAAAGATCAAAAGACTCTTTATATGATTCATCAAGCACTTGATGATACGATTTTTCAAAGAGTTTCAAATGCTTCAACTACAAAAGAAGCATGGGAAATTCTTGAAACCACATATAAAGGAGTTGAAAAAGTTAAGAAGGTTCACCTCCAATCTTTGAGAAGAGAATACGAGGCCTTGTTGATGAAAGAATCTGAATCAATTTTGGATTATTCTTCACGAGTATTGGTGGTGGTCAATGAAATGAAAATATATGGTGAAGAAATGAGCGATCTTCAAGTGATCGAAAAATTCTCCGGTCATTACATGAAAAATTCAATTTTATTGTGGTGGCTATTGAAGAATCGAAAGATTTGGATAAAATGACTATTGATGAAATTGTAGGTATACTACAAGCTCACGAGGAGAAATTGCTAAAGAAAAAGCAAGAGTCAGTAGAACAAGTCTTGAAAACAAATATTTCCTTGAAGGAGAATGAAGAAAAGAATAATAAAAGACAAAGAGGTAGAGGACGTGGCAGAGGTCGTGGACGAGGTGATAGAAATTGTCAATATGTAGCCAACGATGAGGGGAATTTCCATCAATCGTATTATACAAGAAGAAGAGGAGGACAAACTTCACAAAGAGAAGGAAAAAGAAATGATGGTAGGAGATTTGATAAGTCTAAAATTGAGTGTTACAATTGTCACAATTTTGGCCATTTTGCCTGGGAGTGCAGGAGTATGAATGTGGATGAGATGTCCAATTATGTTGAATATAAAGATAAAGGCAAAGGTACATTGCTTTTGGCATGTAAAACACAAGGAGGATGTACTATTTCGTGGTATTTAGACACTGGTGCAAGCAACCATATGTGCAGAGATATATCTATTTTCCTGGAACTTGAAGAACATGATGGCCAAGTGACTTTTGGAGATGAATCAAAGGTCCAAGTCAAAGGGAAAGGTAAAATACTTATACAAATGAAGAATTGAGAGCACCAATTTATTTCTGATGTCTATTACGTGCCGTCTATGAAATCAAACATTTTGAGTTTGGGCCAACTTTTGGAGAAGGGATATGACATCCGAATGAGTGATAATCAAATGACAATCTTTGATCGAGGTCAAAATTTGATTGCAAGGGTGCCGATGACGAAGAATAGAATGTTCTTGTTAAACATTAAAAATGGAGAAGCTAAATGCTTGAAGGCAAATATTAATGATTCCACATGGCTATGACATTTGAGACTCGGACATCTAAATTTTGATAGTTTGAATCTCTTGGGAAGAAGTAACATGGTGAAGGGGCTACCACATATTCATCGTCCAAATCAACTTTGTGAAGGATGTCTTTACGGAAAGCAATCCCGAAAAACTTTTCCAAAAGAAGCAAGTTTTTGAGCAACAAAGCAGGTTGAATTGGTGTAGACAGATCTTTGTGGACCAATCAAACCGTCATCATTTGGTAAAAGTAATTATTTCATGTTATTCATTGATGATTTTTCTCAAAAAACATGGTCTTATTTTCTTAGAGAGAAATCCGATGCATTGGAGGCTTTCAAGAATTTCAAGGCGATGGTTGAAAATGAAAGTGGCTACAAAATCAAAGCCTTACGCTCGGATCGAGGAGGAGAGTATATATCAAATTTATTCAAGAAGTTTTGTAAAGATCATCGTATACATCATTCGTTGACGGTTCCTATGTTACCTCAACAAAATGGCGTTGCGGAGAGAAATAATAGATCTGTTATGGAAATAGCTCGAAGCATGTTGAAAGCTAAACAAATGCAAAAGAATTTTGGGCCGAAGCAGTTCAATGTGCTGTGTATTTGTTGAATCGTTGTCCAACAAAGAGTTTGCAGAATATCACTCCACAAGAAGCATAGAGTGGGTTCAAGCCAAATGTGTCACATTTGAAGGTATTTGGGAGTATTGCTTATTCTTATATTCCAAAAGCGAGGATGAGCAAATTGGATGACAAGAGTGAGAAATACATCTTTATCGGCTATGATTCAAGATCGAAAGGCTACAAACTCTACAGCCCAGTTAATGGAAAAGTGATTATTAGTAGAGATGTTTATTTTGATGAAGAAGGCATTTAGAATTGGTAAATTCAGCAAGAAGAAAATTATAATGTCTTCCCATTTGATGATTACAAGGAAGAAGTCCCAAACGTTCCATATCATGCAACACAGGCTCCAAGTCCACCTTCAATACATGGTCAAGAAACACCTTCATCCTCGAGTGAAGAGCCATAATGATACAGGAGTTTGCAGGAAATCTATGATAACACTGAAGAGTTAACTAATCATCTTGAAGCATTAACTCTTTTTTGTTTATTTGCTGATCATGCGATTGTAGGTTTTGATTATGCCATTCGAGATGAGAAATTGAAGAAAGCCATGGATAAGGAAATTGAAGCCATTGAAAAAAAATGAAACTTAGGAGTTAGCCACACTTCTTGACAATCAAAAGTCAATTGGAGTCAAGTGGATCTATAAAGAAAAGAAGAATGCAAATGGTGAAATTGAACGCTATAAGGCGAGGTTGGTAGCTAAAGGATACAGTCAAATTCATAGAGTTGATTATGATGAAGTTTTTGCACCCATAGCTCGTTTTGAAAAAAAATCAGGCTAATTATCTCTATGGCTGCCCAAAACGGTAGGAAAATTCACCAAATGGATGTGAAATCAGTGTTCTTGAATGCATATCTAGAAGAAGACGTCTACATACTATAACTTCCTGGATATGTTGTGAAAGGGCGTGAAGAGAAAATGTTGAAATTGAAGAGAGCTTTGTATAGTTTAAAGCAAACTCCAAGGGCATGGAATTCGAGACTTGATGAATTCCTTCAAAGTAATGGGTTTATCAAGTGTCCTTATGAACATGCGTTATATCCCAAGGTGAATTCTAATGGTGATATTTTGATTGTTTGCCTATATGTTGATGATCTGATTTTTACATGAAACAATCAAATATTATTTGATGAGTTCAAAATGACTATGGCAAAAGAATATGAGATGACGGATATCAGGTTGATGGCTTATTATCTTGGCATTGAAGTGAAACAACAAGAAGATGGAATTTTCATCTCTCAAGAAGCTTATGCTAAAAAGATTCTTGAAATATTTAAAATGAAAGACTCAAAGCCGGTTAGCACCCACGTTGATTGTGGAATAAAGTTGTCAAGATTTGATGATGATGAAAAAGTTGATTCAACTCTTTACAAGAGCCTTGTTCGGAGTTTGAGGTATTTGACATGTACACCATCCGATATTTTATTTGGCACGGGTCTTATTAGTCGTACATGAAGAACCCGACCTCGACACATATGAAGGCAGCGAAGAGAATCTTACGATATGTTAAAAGTACCATTCATTATGGTCTATTTTACACACATTTGACTGATTATAAACTTATTGGTTATAGTGATAGTGATTGGGATGGAGATGTGGATAATAGAAAGAGCATAAGCGGTCATGTATTCTTCATTGGTGTTACAACTTTTACGTGGTCATCGAAGAAACAACCAATTGTTACGCTTTCAAGTTGTGAAGCGGAATATGTTGCTATTGCATCAGGTGTTAGTCAAGCAATTTGGCTAAGAAGTTTGTTAAATGAGGTTTATTTGAAACAGAGTGATCTGACGGAGATTTTTGTTGATAATCAATCGGCATTGTCTTTAGCCAAGAATCCAGTTTTTCATGATCGTAGCAAGCACATCGATATGAAATATCATTTTGTTCGAGATTGTGTTAATAAGAAGTATGTGGAGTTAAAGTTCACGAAGTCTCACGATCAAATTGCCGATATATTCAGCAAGCCATTGAAGATTGATTTATTCTTGAAGTTTCGAAGTTTACTCGGAGTTACAATAAATCAAGTTTAAGGGGGGATGTTAGAAACTTAAACATTATTTATTGTTACATTAATAGATTACTTAAGTTATGTTTGAAGTTATGTTCTTATTTAATTGTGATGCATTTAGGTTGTCATAAATAGGTATAGAAAACGTATGTTCCTAAAGCATATAAAAGGTTATTTTTGTATGCATTTTATATAAAGTCAATTATAAGAAATATAAAGTTGAGTATTCTTTGTAAGCCTTCCTCCTCCCACAAATAAAGTCTTTTGTTGTTTGTTCATTTTATCTAGTTGGTTTTCCAACAAAGAAAGGGAAAAAATAAGAATAACTTCATATTGTCCACACCATCCATCTCTAACGGCCCAGCTGGACCAAAATTTATGTAGAAGAAAAACAAAAAGAAAGATAAGAGAGAGAGTGAAAAATTTAAGACATTCTGGAGTTGAAGCAGGTAATTTCCTTTTTATGGGTTATTTTTGTTCCATCAATTTACTTACAAGGATCTGAAGCTTTATTTAATTAATTGTTTTCTTTTGACATGGTTATGTGGGGGAAAAAAGCAAAAGAACCCAAAAAAAAAAAAATACTGAAGAAACATTTTTCATTTCTCATCTTTCCTTTGTAAAGTCATTTGAGTATGTTCAAAGTTTGTAGGCCCATTTGCATAAGCTTGGACAGGAATTTGGCATCACCAAATTCTCCCACACTTTTATTATTGTTATAATGCATAAAGGCGTGTCTATATATTCTATATCTGTCAATGTGATTGCTAGCTATATGTTAATATCCAGCAGTTGAAAGGGGACAGTTATCTTCCTCTGTTATGGAAGGCAAGAGATCAAGGGTAGGGGCTGGCTTCTCAACGGGGCCCAATTTCTCAGGACACAAAAGGGCCAGCTGCTTATAACATTCTTTGTTTCTTCAATAAAAGGGCACACTTCACTGTATCATGATCCATGTTAGTGTTAGCTAGTTTTTAAGCTCAATTAAAATTAAAATAGCAACCTGAAATCCCTCACAAGATCCGACTTTGAACAAAAAACTCCTCAATTAGAAGCAAAAACAGAGCACAAGAAAGGTCAGGAACGGAAAATTTACATCAAAAGTAAATTTTACTCGATTACGCGATTGAAATCAAGCCAGCTCTTACATGTGATGGAGAGAGCCGGCAATGAGAAGACCCTTGTAACAAATAGTGCCTAAAAAATTGGCGCTTTTAATATGTAGTGGATACTTCAATTTCCAAATACGAAAAGCGTATTAATTTCTTGAACTTTATGTTTTGCCACATATTACACTTTGTTACACATTAATTATACTTTTATCATACATTAAAACGCTGATACCCAAACTTAATACATCTCAATACTTTTGATATTTTTTCACTCATTACATTTTGCAGAACACTTTTCAAATCTGATATCCTTACCAAATTGGCTGGAATCGGATCGACAACACCTTTGACCTTTTTTGTACAGCTATGAATTTCTCGATTTGCTTACGGATTCAGTGACCGCAAGGATTCGTTCTTGATAATGATAAAATAATATATTGGACTTGCCGCCTCTTGCCAGTTTGCCGTTTCTCCATAAATAAACAAGTAAAAAATGAGACAATAATGCAACCATGGATTTCCTATCATGCCAATTTCTTCTTCTATTATCCACTGTATGGATATGTCTCTTTCTAACTTCAACTTTAAAGCACCGGAAGTCCGGCAGGCTCCCGCCGGGACCTTATCCTTTTCCGATCATCGGAAACATGTTAGAACTCGGCAAGAAACCCCACCAGTCACTGGCTAAACTCTCTAAAACCTATGGACCCTTAATGTATCTTCAAATAGGGTGTCTGAAAACGGTAGTCGTTTCATCTCCAGAAGTAGCAAAAGAAATACTGCAAAAAAACGATCAAGTCTTCTCCAGCAGAAGTGCTCCCTGTTCAGCCATGTCTTTGGAGCACCACAAACTTTCCATGGTGTGGTTGCCGGTGGAGAATCAATGGCGTAAACTTCGCAGAATATGCAGAGAACAAATGTTTTCAATGCCCAGGCTCGATGCAAGTTGGGATCTTCGACGGGAAAAATTGCAGAAACTGCACGAATATGTCTATCAGTGTTCTGTTAATGGCCACTCTGTTAATCTCGGGGAATCTGCTTTTATTACTTCCGTTAATCTGATGTCTGCGAGTCTGTTTTCAGTAGAATTCGTCAACTTCAATTCTGGTTCTTCTCAAGAATTCAAGGATGCTTTCTGGGGTGTAATGGAGAGTCTTGGGACTCCAAATATTGTAGATTATTTTCCTGTTCTTAAATACGTCGATCCACAAGGAATTTCACATCGGACCAAGTTTTATTTCGAGAAGTTTTTCGCCATATTTGACAGCATAATAGATCAAAGGTTGAAATCAAGAGGTACATCAGTTAAAAATGATTTGATGGAAGCTCTTCTTGATCTCAACCAACGCCGTGAACCTGAATTGAGCCGAGACGATATAAAACATCTACTGCTGGTAAGTATTCTTTCTTTTGTTCATAAATTAGTCTGTTTACCAAATTACGATCTTCGAGCACTAGACAGATAATATAACATAATAGCTAGCAGTAGTTGAAGTGATTTGAAAAGGGTACGGTGATAAGATGATATTAATCACTGTTTGGTTCTTTAATGTTTCTAGTTTACAGAGTATACTAAGTTTGAAATGATCATATCTTCAGAGTTCAGTAACTTGCTTATTTTGGGTAGGATTTATTTGTAGCGGGGGCAGATACGACTTCAAGTACAGTGGAATGGGCAATGGCGGAGTTATTGCGCAAGCCAGAAAAGATGTTAATGGCTAGAAAAGAGCTTAGAGATGTGATTGGAATGGACGAACTAATTCAAGAATCAGACATTACAAGGCTCCCATATTTGCAGGCCCTCGTGAAAGAAACATTTAGGCTTCACCCGGCTGCCCCGTTTTTGGTACCTCACAAGGCTGATGCCGATGTAGAGATCAATGGCTATGTCGTTCCTAAGGATGCAGAAATTCTTGTTAATGTATGGGCAAGTGGTAGGGATTCGAATACTTGGTCAAGTCCACATATATTCGTGCCTGAAAGATTTTTAGACCGCAGAACTGATTTTAAAGGTCAAGATTTTGAGCTCATTCCTTTTGGTGCGGGAAGGAGGATGTGCCCGGGTTTGCCACTGGCCAACCGGATGGTGCATCTCATGTTGGCCACTTTGATACGCAATTTTGAGTGGAAACTTGAAGAGGGATTGAAACCAGAAGAAATGGACATGAATGAGAAGTTTGGACTTACTCTGCAGAAGGCCATTCCTCTCATGGCCTTTCCTAATATGAAATTGTGACTAAAGTCTCTTGAGCCATAATATAATAATAAATAAAATGGAGAAATTGTTCATGAATTTCCTTTTTCTTCTTTAACTTACAATTGGTCAATTGCCTTGTACCTATTCCTATTCATCAATGAAGAATTATGAGTAAGTGATCACCACGTAAAATGTGAAATTTACTAACAAACTTGATCAAGTTCTAGAGATTGATCAAGTATGTGGCAAGTATCTAACAAAATAAGCCCCATAGAGTGCTTCTATAAAAAGATGGACACGACCACTAATTTTATTTATGGACAATACCTGAGTTCATGAGTCCATATGCAAATTAGTAGTAGAGAATGTAGCATATAGATAGAGTGTTTCTATAAAAAGATGTTGGTATATTTGGTTGCATATTTTCTAATTTGGTTTGACCATCAAATATTGTTTATTGACTAACAAATTATTATTTGTTAACCGTTTGTGTCTTATTAAGAGATTATTATGTCTTGCAGAGCCTCTTAAACATGTTTTATTCCACAAGGAGATAACAGATAAGGTTTATCTCTTAAGATAAGAGATAAATGTTATCTCTTAATAGGATTTGCACCACATGAGATAAGAGATAATGAGTTATCCCTTAAATAAGGATAAACAGCATGTCTTGCATACTTATTAGCTAGAGACCTATCAGTAGTGAAATTGAACTGCTGTGAAAGTACCAAGAATTGCAGAGACAATTGAAAAGGTTGAGGTGCCAACCTACCGGTGATCAAAGTGAGGGGAGAAAACTGATGGTCCACAATAGAAGATTGCGTGCTTGATGTACACCCACAAGAGCAACCGTTGAAGCACTAAGAGAGTGCATTAAAGAAATTCAAATCAAGGAGTTTGAATTTACTTGTTTTTGTTGTTGCTTGTGCATATTGATGTATTCAGTTCGTGTACTATCTTTTTGATCTAATAGATGTTTTTATCTCCCGTGGCAAGGGTGCCTTGGTTTTCCCTGAGGGGTTTCTATGTCAATATATCTTGTGTTTTGTTTATTTACTGTTTATTTGGCGTTAGACAGTTATAGGTCGATAGCTTAGTTACCAGACTTAGCTGGTGCGATAAACATGACTAGGCATCTAGATTGATTTTGTCTTCGAAAGACACCAAATGTTTTCTGATCAAAATTGATTATAACAGTTTAATTACAATTTGGAACTCACGTTATGAAATGTGGCAACCTTTTTGTTGTACCACTCTTCTAAATTTGAAAAGATAACTTTTCAATAAATAAAAATAAAAGATAACACAAATTATTATAGGCTCTTATAATCGCATCAGGTATAAGGTTGACACCTCTAAAGCTAGTATACTTTATTATTATGCAATTATTATAATGAAAAGTGGAAAACCAATTATATAAGATAGCCAAATGGAAAATAACAAATTATAACATATATTGCCCAATTATACAAAATGTCAAAAACCACATATGGGTTATTCAATAATCTCCCATTATGTATGCGTTTGACAGGCATATGGCGGAAGATATTTTTACCGAATGGACTCATAATCAAACTTTATTATAATTGGTTATTTGGTTGTTAAACGGACCCTAAGTTTTCAAGGCATTTTATGGGCTGCTCTTTGTACTTGAAGGAGAAGATAACACATATTACAAAAATAACACAAATTATAGGGTGTGCCTATGGGCATCTTTTGTCTTCAACGCGGTGCAAAAGGAAATGAATTGACAGGCCACTCTCCTGCAACGTTCACGAAATTCATAGAATATATGTAACAACCTTCCGTTGACATATTGACAAAGCTTTTCCACCCTCCTCTAATAATAAACAATCAAAATTCACATCAATCCAACGTTTTAAATCAAGATTCTGCTACTTCCAGCCCACATCCATGGCAATGGCGTTCTACCTGGCAATGGCAGCGGTGGCACTGCTGGTCAATGGAGCTGCATCTGATGGTGCAACCAAGTACACCAACCACACTGTGGGTGGCTCCGCCGGCTGGTTCTTCAACTCCACCTCTAATAAGACTTCGGCGGACTTCTTCGCTTGGGCTGCCAAAGAGACCTTCAATCTTGGCGACTTTTTAAGTAAGATTTTGCTTTGACAAGCCCAGTTCCACACCCCTCCTCACCCTCAGGATTCTTGGTTTACTCCCGTTCTTAGATTTTTAATATGGGATTTCCTCCCTTCCCCCAAGTATGTGCTTGGCATTTGCTTTCATTAGGCTTTAGTAACCAGTTTCCATTAATAGATGTTTTCAGTTTGACGGATTTCTTGATGGGTTTCTTCATGTCTCAGCTCGCTTCAGATTTGTTGGTTCTGTTCATTACTTCATTAGTTAGCATCATGTTGTTGATGTTGCTTTAGATCTTACAAGTATATTCCGAAAGTAGCCTTGAAATTTGTAATTCATACTGGTGTGGCATTAGAATTGAGATCACTTCGACACTAGGGAAAGAATACAGGATGCACACAAGTTGTTTGTTGCTTTGTCTAGGAAAGTGAAATGTGACTGTATAGAACTCTAGCAATTCTTTTATGTTCTCGTCTCTCTTTACATTTTAATCAGCAACAATTGGTTAATGATTGGCTTGGAAATTACATAAAGCATCTCTTTTGCCTCTTTTCCTTTCACTCTTGTTCGTTGAGTTGACTCTAGTAGCAAGCGAATGACAGGGAAGAAATATATAATAGGTTTCTTTTAATTTTCAAATTTAGGCCTTCTGTTGAATATATAACTGTCTTATACTTCTATGAAAGGGTAAACTGCATAAAAGTTCAGCGATTTTCATTACTAGATTTCGTGATAGTATGAGGGTTATATTATGAGAGTAATCTGAGTTTTTTACCATGACAGATTGTATAAAACAAGAAAAGCTTTAGCTGGAAATGGTGATGCTACAAGTTTATAATATGTTTGTGACATTTTGTTATAATGTTCAACTAGTTTCTTAGGATTTTAATCAGTGTCTTTTTCATTTTATTCTCGCTCCATACTTCTAGATCGTTCATTAATGACATCTGTTACCGGAGAAAAGGTGAACACCCCTTGGTGGCCAATAATCTGTACTTAACTTCTTGTTCATCTCTGATTTGGACATTTATTGGAGAATTGAATGATTATGGTTTAGCTGTTAGCTGCTGATTTATCTGAGAGCTTGTCTATAATTATCATTGGCAGTATTCAACACAATCTCAAACCAAACAGTGATCCAGACCTACAATAAGACAACGTATGAGAGCTGCAGATGGATGACGCTTTAAACGGCGATACGTTCCAGTATGGCGGTGGAAGCAACGAATTTGGGGAGACACAGACTATACCGGTGCCATTGACTACTGAGGGTATTCAATACTACTTCTCAGATGCCGATGATGGGGAACAATGCCAGCATGGTATGGCCTTTGAGATTAAGGTTGGCCACGGACTGGGACTTCCCCCAAGCCTCAACCAACCACCGCCACCACCCTATGCTCCTCCACCAGTACCCGCAGACGAGGGACAATCGCCACCCATAGTCGTGGTGAACAATCAAAATAATGGTGGGATGAGGACAGGTGCTAACCTTTGCTGGTTAGCCTTGTTGCTGCTTGTCATGCTCTCCTTCATTCAAGCTTGAGATAGCTTAAATAAATTAAAATACATTTTTTTTTTTTTAGATTTAAAGATTTAACATTTTGAACTTGATCACTTGTATGTTTCAAAACACCACACATTCTTGTCTTCTACATTAGTATTTTGTGACGAATTCAAATTTTTTTATTTATTGGGTTGTTTTTACTTTTGCTGTAAGGACATTGATTTCAAGTTACATACTCCCTCCGTCCCATAAAGATATTCCCTTTTTATTCTACACATAGATTAAAAAAATCATTAATGTTATTGAAAATATAGAATTTAACAATTTCCTAATATACTCTTTGATTTATTTAATTTAGTTCTTTTTTGTTGTTGATTATTCACCATAAATGAAAATATATTAGAAAACTAAAAAATGAATTAAGGAAAGATGAATATAATTTGGGACAGATATAAAAGAAAATGATGAATTTTTTTTCGTGACACAGAGAGTATATGATATTTCTTTTCAATTTTTTTAGTTAAGAGTGCGACTTCTTTGACTCATCAATGTGAAAAACTTAATCCAGGGTTGTGTCGGCAGTGGTTGAGTTTGCCACACATCTAGGGAATTAGTGGGCACCCACTGCACTAAACAACAATAAATAAAATTACAAAACGAAACAATTTGCATGAATTGAGATTCTTCCAAAAGAAAAATTGAAGTGACCTCTAACTTTAAACACCCTTTTCGTTTAAATAGAGTAACGCAGACGTCAAAATTGCGGTGCAATTAATTGAATGTTCAAGTTTTTAGACAGGATATGTCATCGATGATTTGAATAACACTCATGTCTCTTCTAATTTCCCTCACCTCCCTTATCTCCCTATTGCATAAAAAAATAAAATAAAATAACGCCATTAACTCGTAAATTACTATGAAAATACATGGAGTTGAGTTGATATGCCCATTACCAAATTTGAAGAGATCAAAACATGAAACATCTCCCAAAACACATACATTTAAGTTTATTCATAAGAAATCAACCCTAGTTCTTAAGTAAGTGACTTTCATTGGCTTAAAACTAAAGTCATATAGCCACGTTTTATGCAAATTTATCCAATGGAAACACAAATGTGAGCACACCAAACTTTGAATAGGCGTTAGCATACGCGAACTCGAGACCTAGTTGGCTTGATAGCTAAAAATATTCCAACTTGTTAATTTCAACTACTGAAAAATAATCATTCAATATATGAACAAAAATTAAATAACTAACTTATTATATTTTTTATTGATTTGATTTGTCGCCTCTCTAATGAAGTGAGATTAACTCAAGACCTGACCAAAAAATTCAAATCTCAATATTAAACTGATCTCATCTCATTGAATAAAGATGTCCAGCCTCGGTTGAACGGGTTAGTTGATTTTTTGAAAATTTTAAGAGAGACGCATAGAAATAAACAACGAACAAAAAAACTTGTATATTTCTGAAATATTTAATGCAGGCCCATACAGGCGAGAGACGACGAAGGCGGTTGACAAGTAGTACAAGTACCTCACTTGATTGCCATCTATACACAAATGTTATCCTTCAATTTGGTATGAATTTTACACATTTTTACGGACAGATATTCGCAATCCCATTTTGCTTGTCCCATAAATCCAATTTGTTGGATGAATATGCTTCGATAAAATTTGAGTTCGAAAGCGACACACGAAATAATTGAGATTAATTATTAGTATTAGTAACGGTATTCGGGATATTAATTTCAGTTTATTAGAAGTTGGGGAGTTTTATAACGTCTTGGAGTGGAAAATTTGAAATCAAGGTTTAATATTTTGGGGAAAAGGAAAAGAACGGGGGGAGAAACAGACAGACGGGGGAAGATGGGGTTGATATCGGGAATGTTGATGGGGATTGTTTTTGGGATCGCGTTGATGGTGGGTTGGCAGCACATGATGCGGTACCGGAGCAAAAAGCGAATTGCTAAGGTTCTTTCATTTCTCTTTTCTCTTGACATTAATCTCCTCCTGTTTATGATTTTTTTTTTTTTACTTTGGGGATCTTTTTCAAGTTTTTTGGGAGTACTGTGTTTTCCGCCTCCTGGTTCAGTTTTTCAACTATGGAACTGAAGTGGACTATGCAACTAAATAGCTAGTGGAATTAATTGAATTCACTTGTTTTCTTAATCATACTTATGTTGGTTCTGTGAGTTATTCTGCCATTTTTTGTAGAACCTTGTGCCTTAGTTGTGATTCTGGTCGTAGGAGTCTTAACATTAATGTTGGGCTTTGTACATTCTGTTGATGACAAATTTTGCTTTTGGAGTATAAGAGAAGGTGTGATATTAAGTAATTCCTTCTTCTTTGTGTCTTTTCACAGGCAGTTGATATAAAATCCTTAAGCTCACTCAACAGGGATGATCTGAAGAAGATATGTGGTGAAAATTTTCCCGAATGGATTTCTTTCCCAGTTTTTGAACAGGTTATATTATCATTTGTTTTCCTGATTGTTTGGACCTTTGCTAAGAAGGGGGAAAAATAATGGATATAATTGTTGTTTGGTTATTTATCCGGTCTTTAACATTCTGGTTTTGACATTCATTATACCATGTCTTAACAATATTCATAATTATGAGCCTAGATTGTCTTTCACAAAGGACACTGCGCCTTGCAGGGTGTAAAACTTCATGCAACTCATATCCAATAAAGCAGTGAGCACTTTTTAAAGACATTGAGTACTTAGCTTGGGAAATTTCTTGGACACTTGTTAATGGTGCTTGTTTTGTCATGAAACTATATTTGGAGCTTGTTTACTTGTTGTGCAATGGGAACAATAGTTCTGATGTAATGCTTATTCTAAAATTAGAGTTATTTTCATTTGGTGTTTTCCTTCTTGGTGGGTATATGAGAGCAATCAACAAGCTGAAAAAGAGATTCTGAGATCTTAAAGAGAAAACACAAATGAAAGAGAATGAGAACAGTTTTTTAGCTTCTCATTACCTATCTACTCTAAGTTTGAGGAGCAGAATATAGTCTTTGGTCCCTTCTGCCTTTGCCAATTGAAAGGGATCCATTTTCACTCTTATTATGGGCATTAATGGGAACTTTGAAGTCTTTTCACATAGCAGCGGTAGGAAATGGGGTTCTTGTTATTATCAAATTAAATATTAAGGGATATACGCTCAGGGCAAGAGCTTGAACTAGTTATGAACATTCAAAAGGTGCATTATATGGTGAAGTTAATCTCCTTGATTACCATAAATCCATAATAGAAATGTTATACTAGAATTTAACTGTTATGCAGAAAATGGTTATTATATCTTCTTCTTTGGCTATAAAAATGTAATCTTCGGCAACCACTTGCTATTTATTAGCCACACACACACATTTCGTATGTTCCAGAACTTGTACAAGCTCAAATTATAATTTAAGGTGTTCAAAACAAGCACTTGATTTAAGGTTTTCTTAAAAGGATACATGCAGTTTAACTTCCGCAACCTTTTCTCTCTAGTGAATAGTTTGGAGTTTGTCATTGTTAATGCATGATCAAATTCATCTTATGTTGCTCTGCTTTCGTCTTTCAGGTGAAATGGCTAAACAAGCAACTGAACAAATTATGGCCATTTATTGCAGATGTATGCTCCTATTCTTTTCTCAGTAGTCCAGGGATGCGACTTATGCAGCATAAATGCATACTCATCATGCATGTTGATATTCATTGCTTTCGTTCTCGTGCAGAGGATCTGTATTCGTAATTCTTAATAATTATCATTAACCATTTGTCTCACACCACTGGAACAAAATTAGTGCTATCTTTTGATGTTGGTATCACATTTGATGGTGATGTTGATGTGACCTTACAAATTCACGTTGCTCGTTTACTGAACATGATTATTCTCAGGCTGCAGAGGCTATTATAAAAGACTCTGTCGAACCTTTATTGGAAGAATATCAACCTCCCGGGATTACATCAATGAAGTTTAGCAAACTGTCCCTTGGAACTGTGGCTCCAAAGATTGAAGGTAGCATGCTATACAGATTTAGACGTGTGAACTTAATAGTATGTTCATCTTTTTGCTTATACTTGGTGTTGGACCTGATATTCCCATGATCTCTTTGGTTGTTTAATATCATACTGGAGGCAAAATTTTTTTTACAATTATTCTGTTGTAGTAGGTTCTATCAGACTAGAGGTGTTGGACGTTATGATATATCTTTTCCTTTGCCTTTGGGTTTCTCAATGTTCATTATTTAGTGCTTCTGATCTTTAGTAATCAAATGATTAGCAGAACATGGTGACAAACGTGTATTCATGTAGCTGAAGCAAAATTTATTGGAAAAGGTTTATTTTCTTATATTGACTGCTCAAAGATTGTTATCCTCTTAGGAGACAAATGAATATGACCTTGTCAACCTTATATGTGTGCTTGCAATTCTTAATAGATTGGACAAGCCACTAATTGAGCAGATGAGAAAGTATGTAGGTTATTGACTGACTGATCTCTATACTCCCATTGCCGCTCATTGTTTTATCAAAACTGGTACTTCTTTTGAGTTACTTAGAAGATCTTTTTATTGAATTCAAATATGAAACGTTGTATATGTTGATGGTGGAAGAGCGCTCTTGGAAAACTAGGGTGACATTCCCTACATTTTAATTAGTTGAGACTCTTGTAATTTTAATGGTCAAAAGGGTTTATCCTAGTTGTGCTTACCACCAGTTAGTAACTAGAAAGTTGTTAAGTAGAAACACTTGATCCAGGACTATAAGTAATGGGTGGTTGTTTCTTTTACTTCTTACTCTTATATTTTCTTCATCTGTCTGCCCTCCGTCTACATGTTTTCTGTGAGTAATTTGAAATGAGCTGATGAAGATGAAATAGAACCAGGCTATCTGTAACAAACGAAGGAAAAAATATTTAGTCTTAGTCTGAAGGCTTAAGCTCAATTTGACATACTATGATGGATGCAAAAATGAGATTCAGAGCCATATGTCAGTATCAGCCATTTTTTGGTAGTTTCTACTTTTGAAGAATTTCTCAACTTGGTCAAACACTGTGTCCTCGATGATTTCAAGATAAGTCTCTCAGCCATACTTTTTGTAAAAATTAAATTTCTAGGATTTCGATGAAACCACAATATGACATATTCTGATTTTCCTTGTACAGTTTAGCTGATTCATCTCTATTCTTTTCATTGACCAACAGTCATATATTATGTCCAATTCAGCATCTTTGATGCATAAGTACTTGATTGATGCAGGCATTCGTGTCCAGAGCCTTAAGCCAGGGCAAATTACGATGGATATTGACCTCCGGTGGGGTGGTGATCCAAGTATTATTTTGGCCATTGAGGCTGCAATGGTTGCTTCCATACCAATTCAGGTTGGTGCATCAGATATTTCACCAATTTAACTACCTATTTACTCTTTTTGCTGTTCCGCATCTGTTTCTTTTGTTTTCTAGCTCCACGTTATTGTATTCTATTCTTAATATTGGAATGTTGCTTCTCTGTGTTTACTGCAGTTGAAGGATCTTAAAGTTTTTACTGTAGTTCGTGCAATTTTCCAGCTTGCAGAAGAAATTCCTTGCATATCCGCAGTTGTGGTTGCTCTACTTGCTGAGGTACATTCTTGAATAACATGTTTGTTGCTTTTGGGGATTGATATGGATATTACAATCAACAAATAGTGACTGTGCAACAAGTTATTGGGTGGGAAACCCTCGAAAACTGTGGAGAGGTCCCTCTCTAATCTAATTTGAGAAGAAGTTAATTCTGATGGGATGGAAAAATTCACTCACAGGGTGGCTACATCTTCTCTAGGTCAAAGATCAAAAAACAGAGTACGACTCCATAAATGCATAATGACTTTTTTCTGGTCTTAGGTTTTCACTGTTATTTGTAGTTTTTGCCGATTAAATGCATGTTCGTCAAAAACTGGCTTGACTACTAGTATGTTGGATGAAGGAAGCACAGTTGTTGAGAGAAAGAGAATGTTGTTGATCTGTGTTATATGAAGTCTACTGATGTGTCTTAAGTTTAAGCGATATGATTTTTCATCACATGTTCTCAGGTCTTAGAGCTTATCTATTTTTAACCAGTACATGTTCTTGGGTCTTAACTTCTTAATCATTTTAAAGTTGATGACTTCTTTACCATCCGGTTGAATGCTTTTCGTTGGGCTGTTTGGCCAAATTTACTTGGAAATTGAATTGTATATTCTGACATTCCCTCAATGCGAGAAGCGCTAATTCCTAATTCCTCTACCATTAGGGAGTCAAACATCAAGTCTCAAGTGTCAGTTCTTTTTGTTTTTTTTAGTTATTTTATGATATGAACGCTTTGTACCTCTTTGTGTCAATCAGCCTAAACCAAGAATTGATTATACTCTGAAGGCTATTGGCGGGAGTTTAACAGCAATTCCTGGGATTTCAGATATGATAGATGTAAGTTTGATACCTTTTTCCTCTCTAGACAAATTGTCTGTTAAATTGGACTGACTGTTTCTTTATTTCCTCCCCTTTCTCCCACATTTAAGGATACCGTTACTTCAATTGTCACGGATATGCTTCAATGGCCACACAGGATTGTTGTTCCTATTGGTGGCATACCTGTAGATACAAGGTAATTCTGATCTCCCATATGTTTTGCCAAATTCTAGGAACTGCCTTCTTGTCTCTATTTTACCTTCCCTCGCATCTTTCCTGGATTTTCTCAGTTCTATTCTCTCTTTTCTAAATAACACAGAGCCTGATTTCAGTAACTATTAAAGTGTTTCTGAAATATGTATCAAATTCTCGGTTAACCTAGTTCCAGCTCATACTACCAGTCAGCTAAGAGGAAGAAAAGTTGAGCTTGTGATGAATGGGTCAAAAAAAACTTGTTGAATTAGTCAATGTGACTCAAAGTCTCTAGTGGATGGTCGTAAATATTTGTCCCTTGCAGTCTCGGATTAATTACACAAGTGCCCAAAGTTCAATTTCAGTGAAGTAGAGTTATTATATTAGCATGACATGCATGTCAATGTCATGCTAAATAGTTTAAGCTAAAATTAAAAGAGGAATGATCTTCAATTCTGTCTTTAACACATCCTTTATAGGCTTACTAAATCATGTTTCTTCAAAAGTCTTATGCACGTATCAAGTACTGTAGAGGTTATATTTCATCCGTGGATGTTTTTGCTTGCTTTTTTTGCCATGTTATGTAGCATGATCTCGCCTAAAAAACCGTTAGTAGGTGGTGATTTAGTAATTGAAGTTTGAGGTGTAACATCTATGTGTATTCATTTGAGTACACTCAGATATCTGAATTCCAGTCTGCTTATCCTCAATTGTTTTCTGGATCTTTACAGTGAGTTGGAGCTTAAGCCACAGGGAAAGCTTACAGATACCGTACTAAGGGCAAACAACTTAAAAAACAAGGAGTTGATTGGGAAATCTGATCCCTACATTGTTCTTTACGTTCGTCTGCTGTTCAAGGTCAAAACAAAGGTTGTTGACAACAACCTGAATCCTGTTTGGAATGAGACGTTTGAGTTAATCGTAGAAGACAAGGAGACACAATCTCTTGTTTTTGAGGTTTGATCTATACTAATGCACTATCCATATTTCATGCATGTTGCCCAGAATTAGGTGTGTTTTCACCATTCGTTTCTACTGGCCAAACAAAAAATTTGTGTATAGTAGACCAAGTTTATTGTGTCATTTAAGCATGTACAGGAGTAATTTAATTTATGTTTGGCTATGAAATTATACACTTCGAGACAAATGGTGGTGTAAAATGGGGGACTCCAGATATAGTCAAAAGAATTACTATTTAGTCTATGAACTACTACATTCCCATCCTACTTCACACCCCACATCACACCTGGGATATAAGATTACATATGCATGCCCCTAAGTAAAAAGGTAAGTTTAGGAGAAAGCTTTAAAAGGTGTGATGGAGGTGAAAAAAAAGTTATGAATGTAACATAATTCTTAGTCTATTAAGGTGTATTTATTTGTTAGCAGAGATAAGATCCATTGAGACCTCATTGAAGGAAAATCAAATCGATAAAGGTCAGGAGGTGTGGTGGTATAGAGAGGAAGCGAGGAAGGTGAAATTTGAGAGAATTGGTTTACTTAGATTTTTCCTGTGTGACAGTCGAACAATCATATATTTCTAAAAGTAAATGTTCAACACTTGTTCTGCTTGTCATCCAAGTTTTTAATAATATGAAATTGTTAACTGCCCTACAATCTCCCCGTGGAACTCCTTAACTCCTTCAATGACTTGGTATTCTTTCAAGATGATTTCATTTTTCTTAGCTTACGAAATGGCATATATCAGGAAATTGGAAGGTTCATTGCCCTGAGCTGCTTTTTCATTCAATTCATTATGGGGAGCGGTTTTTAATTATACTGTTGGCATGTGATTGCAATTTTAGTGATACTGTATTTAGTAATATCTTCTGTCTCTTTACGTTACAGCAGCTGCCTTTTCATTCTTGCTTTCTGTTTCTGTGTCGATGGATTCATTGATTGCTTGCTTGCTTGCTTAACAAAGTGTTTGGTTAGAAGTTGGATTATAATATGGATTATAATTTACTACGTGGCATGATTTTATTGGTTTTTTTTTTTGTAAAATGTAAACAATTACGGCTTGACTTTTACTTTTTGACTTTTTCAAAAAAGTGAAACCAATGAAATAATATTATGTGGCAGATTATAATCCATATTATAATCCGTCCAAGTTGCCAAACACCCTATAAGTCTGCTAAAAGTTGGTGCTTTTGGATAAAGGTTTTTGATCAAGATGTTGGGCAAGATGAGCGATTGGGCATTGCAAAGTTACCACTGATTGAGTTGGAAGTGGAGACTCCAAAAGAAATTGAATTAAGGCTGCTCCCATCACTTGATATGCTTAAAGTTAAAGATAAGAAGGATAGAGGATCGGTTATAATTCAGGTACCTATATTGTGCATACCCTTTTTTACATCTTTTATTATGGACAGAATATGGCAACTTCAAAATGCACGAAAGCAGGAGAGGATCATGGCAATGTGTTTCGTCATCAGCTGAATTTATTTACGTATATTATGTGTTTTGATTACTTCAAACATTTCAGGTGCTTCTCTGTTGTCATTTAGTATAGCTTCGAGTTGGATGCTTAGTGAGCTGTTTTTCAGGTATTCTATCATGAATTTGACAAGGAAGAGCAATTGGATGCCCTTGAAGAAGAGAAGAGGATCCTAGAAGAAAGAAAGAAACTGAAAGAAGCTGGAGTTATCGGAAGCACTATGGATGCTCTAGACGGTGCTGCCTCGTTTGTTGGCTCTGGTGTCACTGCTGGAGTTGGAGCCGTGGGAAGTGGCATAGGTGCTGGAGCAGGACTTGTTGGCAGTGGTCTTGGAGCCTTCAGCAGTGGTCTGAGCAAAGCCGGAAAGTTCATGGGTAGGACAATTACGGGGCACAGCGCTTCCAAGAGGAGCGGCTCGTCTACTCCTGTGAACTCCATCCAAGAAAATGGTGGTGCAAAGCCACTGTAAAATGTTGTTGATTGTTTTTATGTGAATTATTATAGTTCATGAATCTAGGATGTTGGTAATCTTCATTCATTCTTGTTTCTCCAAGTTTTCTCTTGTGAGTTGTGTCCATTTTGTGAATGCGATAGTTTACAGAACAAGGATTAATGAAATGGCTCCAAGTTCGTTTCACCTTGTGAATTGTGATACAAAATGATAGATGGTTATTACCCTTGCTTCATAGCTTATTGCGGGAAAGACCACGAGCAGGTGCTGTAAAATGTAATGTAGATGCAGCAATCTTTCAGCTTGAAGCACCATGTGGGGTTGGTATGATGGTTAGGAACAACAATGGAGACTTCATCTGTTATGCAACAAAGCGCATACCTGTTCTGGCTGTTTTGCGGCAAAAAGCGGAGGCTGTGGGCTCGTGAAAGGTTCATGAAGCTATTTTACAGTTGGATGCTAATAAAGTTGGCGAGGCGGTCACCGATCTTTCAAAATTTGGGCTATTTATTCTAGACTGCAGCAGTTTTATCAAAGAAGTCGAAATTATTCTGTTAAATTTGGTACTAGAGGAAATACTAATGAAGTGGCTCATATCATCTGGCAGCAAGGGGAAGAAGAAGCTCCTCCATTTTTAGGAGCCTTATTACCGTCTGATGCTTTGGTGATATCCTAATAATAAAAGTTAAAAATATACCATCAATCTTTTCATGAATCATGATACGCATGATTTTTGCACATAATATCCATCTGTCTTTTACAAATCTAACAAGAACATGAAAAGCATTGATATGAATACCAGTTGTTTGTATCTGGAAATTAAGAGGAGAAAAAGTTATTCAGAGTTGTATTTATCAAGTCAATAATTTTCTAGTAAGTCAATAATTATTTAACACCTCTCTTGGTACTGCTATGATTTTTGTTTGTCAATAAAAGGTTCTTTGAGAAAATCAAATAAAAACCAGCGAAAATGTTCAGAAACCCCCCCCCAACCCATGTTGCCAGTATCGATATATGCATCGTGTATTTCAAATTCATATGGCGTGCATCAATATGAGCCGCATGAGATAGATGGTTTTGTAATAAAACTTTTGAAAAGTCTTTAAACACTATTCTACAAACAATATATATGTGCAAATAATTCATTTCATCGTTTCATCATGAATAAATGAACTTTCATGAATAAATGAACTTGAAAAGCTTCTGCAAAAAACGGGAACCTAGTTGACAGAAGTAGAGTTGACAAAACTGCGGAGCCTCTAAGAAGACAGATCTGTCTCCGGGTTCGGAGACAAATCTGGCCATGCGGCCTCATGGTTCCTCCATGCGTCCACATGAGCCTCAAGGTGCAGCCTGGTTTCAGGCAGTGCGGGCGCACTGCATGCCTTGGCTGTGCGGCCTCACCTTAACTTGCGAGTTAAAAATGTGTTTTGCTCGGGTTTGGGCTCACATTTTCTACAAGTCTAGCCCTAGTTGACTTGCGAGTAGTTTTTTCGATTTAGGCTCACTAATTTGAACAGGTATTGACACTCGGCTCAGATTCGCCTTTCAACAAGCCTGAGCCAAACAAAGCTCGGTAAGCGTTGAGCTGGCTCTCTAAGCTTCTAGCTCACGAACTATTTTGTCAAGCCAAGACAAAAGTGAATAGATATGCATGGTTGTCGTGTCACAAAATATTCCAAACAATGAATATTGGAGGGAAGGAAAGTGGTCGGTCCAACAGCTCATCGATATGATTCTCGTACAAACCAAGCAAGCGGTAACATCCGTGACCGCATACATCCTTTCTGTCCGTAAAAGGAGTAAGGTGACAACAATTTTCCTTGTAAACACACGTTTTTAGATGCTATTTGTGCATATATAATTTAAGTAAACACATGGCGGGAGATTAATGGGGAAATCTACACGCAGTGGGCGCCCACACATTTGTCCGGATAATCTCTTGTCATGTGTGTGTATGACGAGATAGTCTTACCATACATTTAGCGAGAGATCATTAATGAGGTACATGGTGCCATCTGGTTTTACGATCTTTCTCAAAATCGAAATCACCTGGTATTAAACCTTAAGGTTGAGTTTCATTTACTGGGCCGTATGTATTTTAGAGAAATCTGATATGGATTGAACTAACGTAATCATCGAAACGAATTAATGAAAAATGCCATAAATTTCTAGAGGTAAAAAAGATTTGAAATTGTGGATTATTATTTTATAACAATTTACTTGGCGAAGTAAGCAAGAAAGAAACTACTTGAAATTTGAACTATCACCGCACAAACCAAACAAAAACCCAGTTAAATTTCATTATTATATATATATATATATATATTCTTGAAAAGAGTATAAAAGAAGAAAAGTTTTAAGAGATCAGGTGCCTGGTTCTTTATGAAGCCAAGCACCTAATGAGGTGATGCGTAAATAATTCATTTAGTGCCTGACTCTATAAGAAATCAGACACTTATTTTCATGGAAGAACTTTATAAAAGAAAATAATAAAGTAATATTTAATTGTTTAACGTACTTGCGTGGAGAAAAAATTGGGGGAAGTCACTCATTGCCCCGAGGGGCCTGACAAGCTTGCATGGGTTATGACATATGACATATGAGGGCCGAGAGAGAGAGAGAGAGAGAGAGAAAAGAATGGTTTACCTCAAACTTTAGAACACCATGGGAAGTCAAAAACAAGGTAAGTCAAACAGGTAACCTTGTCACCCACACGGGGAGGGGAAAAAAATCTCGTGTATAGGAGCTTGTTTGATCATTTTTATTCCCTTAATTTGTAAATTTATTTATCACTAACTTAACATTTGATTTAATAACTATATAATTACAACTACATATTTTTATATTTTCAATACACATTGTACCTCTCTCATCATTATAAATTCCCCAAATAAAAATAATCAAACAAGCTCTAGGAAAGAGGAGTTCTTTTTTATTTTGGTTCATAAATCTAAAAAAATCACTCAATTACATTGTTGAGGGAAAAAAATGCACTTAAAGGCATAGAAGGTTTCCAAAATTTAGCAAACTAGTTAAATAAAATTGGTATTTGATTAATTAACTAGTAAGTAGTAAACATACAAAGATACAACTATTGTTCATTTTGTTCAAGATAATTTTCTCAACAATATATGCAATTAAAATAACAGTTTTATAAATATGTTATTCAATTTTCTTAGTTTTTTATTACTCTCAAACCCATCTATAGCATTATCGGAACTCAACACGACTAAAAATGTAAAATTATAATAAAAATATAATAATAAATTACTTGGATTTGAAATTTAATTTCAATTTCAATTATAATATCATACAATTTAATTGGTTGTCAAATGGAATCTAAGGATTATTTAATGAAAGGATTATGCATTTGGACAAATCACGCCATTTTCAAAAACTTGGGAACGAAAGTGCAAATGAATATAAAAGTTAGGAAACTTTGCTTCAAATTACCCATTTATTAAATTTTAAATACTCAACTTTTGCACAAGCAACCAAGAGAATACAGATAACAACTACAACACAGGTATTTTGTGCTTACTTGCCTCGAAATCTTTTGTTCCTTACCCTTTTTGCATCTCTCACCCATCCTGTTAACTTTTTGAAATGACTTTTTTACCTCTCGATTTGAATTTTCTAAAGAGAGTATTACTCTCTCTTAAAGAGAGAAAAACTCCTGTGGCTGCATGTGATTGACTGTATGTGGTCTCCTCAATCCCCCTGCAGCCAATCATATGCAGTCACATATGAGTTTTCCTCTCCTTAAGGGAGCGTGATACTCTCTTTAGAAGGACTCTTCCGCATACTACAAACTTTTGGATCAATGCTTTACCACATTCAAATTTATTAGAAATGTTATAAGACCATGTGATCCAATAAAACAATT
Source organism: Nyctanthes arbor-tristis (assembly GCA_963692815.1). Classification (NCBI taxonomy): domain Eukaryota; kingdom Viridiplantae; phylum Streptophyta; class Magnoliopsida; order Lamiales; family Oleaceae; genus Nyctanthes; species Nyctanthes arbor-tristis. Next base: position 35,083 of record CAVNYN010090806.1, read on the forward strand.
GTGTCTTAGTACATTATCACATGTCTGATGTCTTAACAGTATTAGATAGTGATATGATATAATATCATCATATTATCACATTCACATGAACAGTTGGTATCATACTATATCATCTCTTTGGTACTATAATAATACTAAACATCTCGTACTGAAACATTTTTCTAAGAAACACATAAACAGTGAACTCCTGGTTTATCAATGGAAGTGCCCTTTTTACCATGTGCCATAATGTCTTACCATCCTCATATGCATCATTGTCAACAATGAGAATGAGGAAAAAAAATCAAAATAATAAAGTAATAAAATGTCAACTTGTAACCAAAAGGAAAGAAAAATGTATTTAAAAAAAATGTCAACATACTTGAAATTTTATAATAATGGTTAAAGAAAACAGAAGAATAAGTTGATGTTTACCGTTTGTTTTTAGTCAACTTGACTTGGTCACAGAGAAATAGGCTTCTCATTCAGTTGGCTACCGCACTCCTCAATTATTCATATCCACTGTCCAAAGTCCCAAACAGACTTTAACCCTTCCCAAGTCCCCCACTCGACCCGTGTGACAAGTCCATGTTATTTAGGTTCGATCATAGTCTGACATAAAGCTGTTTCTAAACTCGTCCAAATTATTTAAGCCTTATCATAATGACATGACATCAATATGTTGTATATCGTCCAAACGTATAAAAGGATTGAAACCTATCCTTGCACAAGAATATCTTTGTTCCTCCTCATTGGATTATCCATTTGTTGTAAATTGAATCACCTCTTCACAGTATTCATGCTTCCCGAACAAAATGGGACACGCTATATACACTCAAGTAACATTTGCTGTCATTTGTAGGGAGGAGAATCGAACCATTAACTTAGGGTGTAAACGACTAATAAAGATGCCACTAAACTACAAATGTCTTGGTAATTTACTGTCAGTTTAAATTTACATTATAACTGTTATTAACAATACATGATTAATATTAACTATAATAAGTTTAGGGTACTTCTAGAAGGTGCCTTCCGCCCCAATATGAGTTAATGGATGCACATCATGTAAATTAAGGATCGTTTGGTGGAATTCATTACATATCCAGACCATTCTTGGATTGTTGCCTTTGAAGCTTAAATTTCTTTCGCTCATACACACTCATATACACATTCTTCAGTTTAGTTGGCAATGTAATTGCTATTAAATGATAGACTATCAAATTAATTAGTTGGCAATGTAATTGCTATTGAAGAATTGGCGGAATCCGTTGTGTGCTTAGACCATTTCAAATTGGGACCTTTGGAGTCCGAATCTCTCGCTCAAACACATTCAAACAATTTCAAGTGGTATTAAATGGGATATGGCCGCCGCTGAGGCATATGGTGCAGTGACAAAGGGCAAGTCTGTAGATGACGGTACCCTCGTGAGGTCACGGGTTCAATTCTTGACTGCTGCGCTGCACATCCTGCGATTTATTTCATCCACAGGCCCCATGGCAGGGGTTGTGGGGGCCCTCGTGATTAGGGTTATCGAAAAAAAAAAAGGGATGTGGCTAAATTAATTTGAATCATCAATTAATACCACCTAAAACTTAATATTAAGGATGAATTATAGTAATCCATTATATCACTCCAATTTGGTGCCTTTGGAGTCCGAAGCTCTCCTACTCAAACACACTCATATATATATCAGTGACAACAACAATATATAGCTATCAACACAATAAATGACCAATTTAAGTTGATTTATCAATTAATGCTACTTTTAACTCCCTAATGATAATTTAGTGAATCTACAGTAGGAAAAATCAAAAGTTCCAGTACTTAAAAGTAATAATCACTCGATATTCCTAACAAATAAAGAACTCACATGTGTGTTCAGGAACTCAAATTAATCAAACAATAATTAAGGTCTCAGAATCCACATATTAGTGGTTAATTTTGCCATGACAAATAAATTAGATATTTATAGAGAACCAGAATTTTTTCTATTATAATATGTGGAGACGACTTCAAATGGGTGCCTTTGGAGTCCGAATTTATCTGTCTTTGATGAACACAATCACTAATACATCACGGTGGTGTAGCTGTAGCATTTGACTCAAGAATTGAGAAAAAACACAGAGGATAACACAAACAAAGAGGTGATTCTCGCAGTGACTCGTCACTCTGTTCCTACTTCTTCTCCTCCTTCATTAGTCCTTTTCCATAATCCAAACTCGCTTTTACTTCTCTTTCTATAATGTACGCAGCAATGCCACCACCTCCGCCACCATTTTCAGAGCCACCGTCGAGCCACCACCACCGCCGGAGCCACAACCCTCTGCTCCCACCCATCTTAGCTGCGGCAGTAGCCTTGGCATTTTTCTTCTTATCTGCAGTTATATATCGTAAAGTTTCCCGCAAAAGGACTGCACCGGCGGATCTGAAGCCTCCCTTGCCACCGCACCGCTTTTCCTACTCCGTACTTCGTCGCGCAACGAACTCGTTCAGCCCTGCAAACCGCCTTGGACAGGGGGGATTTGGGTCCGTTTTTAAAGGGATTTTGCCATCTGGATTGGAGATCGCGGTGAAGCTCATGAGTGAGGCTAACTCTGGTTCTTTCCAAGGCGAGAGGGAGTTTCAGAATGAGCTTTCCCTTGCCTCGAGCATAGACACCACGTGCTGCCCACAAGTGGTATCTGTGCTTGGCTTCTCCTCCTCGGATGGATATAATGACTACAAATGTTGCTATTATGGTCGTCGGAGGAAGAGAAGAGGAAGACGATTGGCACTTGTTTACGAGTACATGCATAATGGGAGCTTGCAAGATGTTTTGTTAGATCGAAAGTGTCCAGAGTTAATGCAATGGAGTATGAGGTTTGCAATTATAATTTCAGTAGCAAAGGGTCTTGATTACTTGCACAACATCTGTGATCCACACATTGTTCACGGTGATATTAAGCCATCAAATATATTATTGGATTCTAATTTCAATGCAAAGATTGCTGATTTTGGATTAGCCCAGGTTTTGACCGGAGATGAAGAGATTTTTGGGGGTTTTGTTGGGGAGGACGAGAAAGCTGAGAAGAAAGGGGAGGATTGTGGGTCCATAATAGAGGAGAATGAGAGTGTGATGACAGAGGATGCTGTGGTTGTGAATGTAGATCAATCGCCTGAGAGTTTTCGTGTGAGAATATTGGAAGGGGAGGCAGAGGCTGTGGAAGCATCTCCATCTGAGTGCTTGGATAAGACTAGTGTTTCAGAGGGCATTTTTGATAGAACGAGTGTTGAAAGTGGCAACAGAAAGGGAATTCTGGGAAGGAGGAAGAGCGAGTCTGGGCAGGATTGGTGGTGGAAGCAAGATCTTGTTAGTGGATTACCAGAGTCAGGGGGGATCAAAGACTATGTTATGGAGTGGATTGGGAGCGAAATAAAGAAAGAGAGACCTAAGAAGGACTGGATTGCAGGTACTAGCACAGTTGAAAATGGTTCTAGAATGGAGCACAAGAAGCATAAGAAGAAGAAATTCGAATGGTGGGCAATATTGGATGAGGAGCAAAAGATTCGGAAACCAAGAGAATGGTGGAAGGAGGAATTTTGTTCGGAATTAGCAAAGAAAAGGAAGAAAAGTGGGCTTAAACCGGACAATGAAGGAGAATCGTGGTGGCAAAGGGATGAGGATATGGTCCCTGAAAGAAAGAGAAGGAAGAGCAGGGGTAGCAGAAGCAGCATTGATCGCTGGCTTGATGGTTTTAGTGGGGAGTTTAGAATTGGTAGAAGAAATAGTCAAGAATGGGCTAGTGGAGATATCCCAAAGAGCGGAGGCATTAGTAGTACGCCGAGTATGAGAGGAACCGTTTGTTACATTGCTCCCGAGTATGGTGGTGGTGGACAGGCATCAGCAAAGTGCGACGTGTACAGTTTTGGTGTTCTACTATTAGTTTTAGTTTCTGGGCGAAGGCCACTACAAGTAACAGCGTCGCCAATGTCAGAATTCGAAAGGGCAAACCTAATTTCATGGGCTCGGCAATTGGCTCTCAATGGGAGGCTATTGGATCTTGTTGATTCAAACGTCCAGTCATTGAACCGGGAACAAGCATTACTCTGCATTACTATTGCACTTATCTGTTTGCAAAGATCACCTAACAAACGCCCTGGTATGAAAGAAATTGTGGAGATGCTTTCTGGTGAGTCCGAGCCACCCCACTTGCCGTTTGAGTTTTCCCCATCACCACCATCCAATTTTCCTTTCAGGTCAAGGAAAAAGCCCCAGTGAGTTCATAAGTTAGCATCTTATTTTTCTTATCTGTTTTATTACCATAGAACAAATTGTTATGAGCAAGTGGCAACTTTAGTTACTCTTCCGATCTCCCGGTAAGCAAGCAACTATGTTGAATAGAGGAAAAATGGAAAATGTGGATTTCTCACTTTCTTTCTCTTGGCATACTAAATGTAACTTGTATTCTATTTTGTTTTGACTTCTTTCGGCAATCAAGATAAAGGCACAAGTTTTCCCTGGATTCTACCCCAATAAGAAGATGATGCTTAGGAATCCCATGCACAAAGATTGAGTATATGTATGTGATCTTTGCTCACTTTTTAAGTGGTGAGGCCCTCTGAGGACTAAAATTTAGTGCCATTGCCTTTAATGATATTCCATTTTGCCTTTTTGTGGATTTAGAACAATAATCTTTCTGGGCCCAGAATATATTTACCTTCTAGTTCTCTGCTGCCTTGTAAAAGAGATAAGCCTTTTTTTCTCTGAAAGGACATTGATTTCAGCAGGAAGAACCTCGCTAGGACCCAGTCCCATGTGAAAATTCTACATATGCATAATATGCATGTTCCCATCCCGTTAAATGTTAATAATACATTGGTAACTCATTCATAGCATAGTTATGAACAAAAAACATGCAACTAAAAAGCACCATAAACAAAGCAAATTACTGAAATCCCATGCATGGCATCTGTGCTTTGGATGCTTGAGTTCTTGTGGGTCCACTGAGTTGTTCTTTGGTAAGTTGTCCTCATTTGACTGTTGATGCTCAAGTTTGGGGGTCTTTTGTTAAATAAATCTGTCTTTCCTCCTGCTTTGATCGAGATAATCAAAATAAACAGGAAAGTGGGCTTTATTCGTAATTTTTCCGCTTAAATGCAGGGAGTTTGGGGCTTCTCAAAAATTATGTTATGATTCATAGATTACAAAAACTGAGTGTGCAAACTGAGTGCAACTGTCATATATAAAGTCATTATTCATAAATATGTTAAACGTGCAACATAACATGTTCATGCCCTTATAGACTTTGATACTGTGTCATGAATCAGCATATATGAATCCCAATAGTATTTCTGGCCTTTTACATTGCTAAAGATAAAGATGGTAGTGAAGATCAACGCTTGTAAAATTATAAACAGTGACTTGCACATATAATTAACCACCAACAAAGATATCAGCATGTTTGATTTCAACATTAATTGATATTGTCTCCTATAGGAAACTTATTGTGTGATTCACATTAATGTATACAGAGTTATCTTTTAATTAGGTTGATTGATAACTGTCTATGCATATTTCTTCCAGAGTTATTACAACATTTTTGGTATATGCTCCTATTTGTCTGTACTCTGTAGTGGTGAGAATTGGATGTTTCCATGATTGCTAGTGAAGTTTCTTTTATGGTTGGATTAAACAAAGACTGAAAGTGAAATTCCATGCACAATGCGAGGAAGAGGCAGATGGTCCAACTTATGATCAATGGTAAGAAAAGTAGATTTCTGCAAACTGCATCATGTTTCAATCTAGCATCTGTTAAACTCCTGTGCAGTTATGTTTCTATTGTTATATTCCGTTATCTGAATAGTGAGTTCTTGGCTTCTTTTCACCGGAAAGACAGTGAAATATTTCTACTAAAGTTCAGATGTTGAAATGACTTGATAATTCTTGTCTACATCCTGCACATTTTGGTCTCTGCAAGTTCAAATCATTTTTCGTGGCCCATCGGTGCACTCATTATAGGGCATCGTATGAATTTTCTCTTTCTTACTAGTGGGACCTAAATGCCATTTCCCTAAAGAATGGCTGGGAACTGTCAAGACGAGGCCCTGTCATTCTCGTGTAAAGATCGGCCCAGATCCGCCAAATAGTCTCGTTTAGATTAGAGATTTGTAAATAAATGGATTCCTTCCGGGTAGCCTGTTATTGGAATTCGAATTTCTTGGCTGCTACACACTACCGGTGTTGTAGGCCATGAAAAAACTAGGCTTAGGCATTGGGTATTGGAATGACTAAGATCAGACCGAACGTTTCAGTTAAGACAAGGGTTTAGTCTTAAAAATGGTAAGTCCGTTCAAGTTCAGTCTCCGTTCAGGTAGCACCTCAAGTTTTGTTCAGGTTTGGATATCTATCACATTATATGGAAGTCTAAATGGAAAAAAATATATATATATACCTCGATCGATAAAAACAACATTTTTTTTTTCAAAAGCATAAGATACACTTACATGAAATTGACAATTTGACATTTATTTAGTGAAATTTTAGGAACTACTAGATACTAATGTTTGGCTAATTGGCTTCAATTACATTTCAATTTGATGCTTTCTTTGCCTTGAACTTGTATCATTCTCAAATAAAAGGTAAAGAATATTTTATCTTGTACTCACCACTTGGCATGTATAGAAACTGGTAAAACCTCTCGGGGAAGGCAAAACATATAAGTATATTATAAATATAATCAAATATATAACTCAAAGATATATGGTGCAATAAAAAATTCAATTTTCATCTCAAACAACCTGGAACTAAGATAGGGAGAAGAATTACAATATGATGAAACTAGAGAATTAGAAAATGGAGTCTTACCTAATGACGCTGCTGGTTGTGGAGGAAAGCAACGATTAGCACTTTCAAGTCTCTGAATTTCTTCTATTATAACGGACGAGATACTCATGAGAATACCTGCAATAGATATGTCATAGCATTTATTTAGATTTGACAGTTTTGTTGGGGGGGGGGGGGGGGGGGGGGGGGGGG
>CAVNYN010090974.1:1701-23488 GCA_963692815.1 Nyctanthes arbor-tristis
TTGTCTCTTGACTTATCGTCATCGTGCAAAAGATGAAAAAAGTTGTTGTCCAAAACAAAGTTTCGTCTGTGACTTTGTTTAGGGATATTAATCCTATGCAATTAAGTTAGGTAATAGATGTTCGAGTCGTGAAAAAATAGAACATGCCAACTTATGGGAATGTTGAATTGCTTTGCATGGATGGTGAAGTAAGAATACCTCTCTCTCTCTCTCTCTCTCTCTCTCTCCCCCCGCCCCACCAATTTTCCTTTTCTTTATTATTTTCCCCCTCAATTTCTCAATTCTTCTACTGCTTGGCGTAGCTATACCCAAGGGGCATATGGCTAATCAACTTTATCACAAGTGACGTTGCTGCACATAAATCCTCCAAGTTTTCTTTTTGCACTTAAAAGTGTTTTTTATTGTATAATGTTTTCAGTTAAATTCTGTCTCTTTGCAACTTGTAATTTGATAAACACGTAAAGTAGATACTTTTAAGAAAACATCAGAAACTTCTTTTCTTGCCATTTGCCAAACCAGAATACTATTTTCCTTTAAGAATTCTTTTACTTGCACAAATTGGGGCCAATCCAACACCCATGTATCCTTACTTTGAATTATCTCTTAAACTACTCTTAGACGTGCTGTTTTGCAACCAAACAGAAGGCAATACAATTATGCCAAGAAACATGCCATTTCACTCTTCATAAACTGAAAGAAAGATAGGAAAATTATACACTCTGTTTTTAGTTTTAAGCATCGAAGTGTCTCTGTTTGTCTGTTATTGTTTCCTAATTCCAGTTTTCCCGTAGCAGAATATGTAAAACTTTAAACACTGACCACAACATAAATTATAAGAGGTTAACAGAAAATCACAAGAAATAATAATAAATATATAAACGGAAAGGATCAAGCTTATAGCTGTGATCAGTATAAAAGAGGTTCAGGATAAAAACTTAACAAAACCGAGCATCGGAAAAAAGCAACTAACCTTGGATTTTGAAGCAGAAGTGGTGGAGTTGGAGACCATTCCTTTTCCCCTTTTCAGTGTATATCGAATGAATTGTGAATTGAGAAGGCAGAGGAGAAATTGGACCTTTGAAACGTAAAAGGGATGCTGACTCGTGGACTGTAAAGAGTAATTTATACGTGTTAAGATGCTGCAGAAAATGATATCTATTCTATGCATAGAGATGATGGACGATAACTGGTCCACGTGGCAAACTCTAAGCAGGACGCATTTGGGTATAGTGGGCTACACTTCATGGGATAGGCAGTTAGCATTGAGGAAATTGGAAGAAATGTCCTTTTTTTTTTTTTGGTTGGATTTGGAAAAATGGCCAAATTTCTTAACACTTGCACCCATGGCTAAATTTGAAATTTATGGACATAAATACCCTTAAAATTTCTACAAATTTACAAAGTGTCATTTATTGTTATCTGGACTAAAATATCCTTACACAATATAATGAAATTACTAAAATGTACCAGATAACTCCTCAAAGTCAGAACTATTGAAGAACTCTAATTCCTCAATTTTCACCATTGTCCATCGCATCCTCTCCATTGTCCTTGCATCGGAGACCCACCAAGCCACCATCGCTTCTGATCTCCACAATGCCAACCCGCATCGTTGTAGTTTCATCTCCGCCAGAAAAAAAGCACACAACAAAAGGATCATAAGGTTTGTGGTTGTCTTCTTCCTTCTTGATTATTTTGTTTAGGGAAAAAGTAATCACATGATGTCAACCATAAAAGGTGCAAGCAACAGATTCATGTTAATTGGACGAGGTGGCATCTGTGGTTAAGGAGGTGATTGACGGTGTGAGTATTTGGGCTGACATATTATAGAGATACCCAACTCATTCATCTTGACCACTAACAAGTGAGATTGAGAGGTTATCCGAATTTTCAAGGTATTTAATGTTGTCATCTCAATTTCTTAGTACAATTTTTGTTGATCTCCACATCGACATTCGAGGATTATAATTGTGTCGTTTGGGCTTTTATACTCAGTTTTGTAACAGATGATAATATTGTTGTTACCTTTTTTAATGTTGTATCATGGATTAATTGAAACGTTGTTTAACCCCCCAAAAAAATAATAAAAAAATAAAAATAAAAGACCACAAATAACCTAAAAAAGATTTGCAGCTTAGATCTATATATGATCCTACGTGTATTAGGCATAAAAAACTTCAAGCTATATAGTTTAGATTTGCTTAAATAGAGACGGATATGGTCACTTCTAACCTAACTTTGAATGCCCCCAACCAAATGGGATTTCAATTGGCATTCGACTCTCTCTATCCCAATAAATACATGTATATCTCTTTGTATAAATTGCGAACTTTCAAGGTTTTTGTGTAACTTTCTTCAGATATATTGTGGATATTCATGATTTTTGGAAAGCTGTTATGTTGAACACGATATTTGGCATCACTATTTTAGATAATTTACTCATCAAGGTATCCCAGCTTGGGGTTATGCTAATAATCAATTTTTATTTTAACTATTGAAGATTTTAAAACCAATATAGGTTGAACTGACATTCTTTTTTCTTTTTTCTTTATGCAATGATGAAAGCTGTTAGTGAAGATCCATATTGAGCACATGATTTTGAGGCAGCTTTAGTTGTAGCATCGGATATTAATAGCCTATGTCATGTACACGAATTTAACTTTTTACTCAATCTATAAGCTTTCGTTAATTGATTGTGTCATTGCTTAAAGTTTGCAAGTGCAGTTTCTGCTTTTTGTTCTGATTGCTTCTACACCCTAGAGCTTTATTTTTTGCCCATTAGTCAGCAGAAAGATCTATTCTTAAAATAATTGTTGATTATATTTTCATCTTTGCAAACTCTCTTTAATTAAATGGTGCCTTCATGTAAAGTAAAATGCAACAATGTGACGTTGAAAATGAGTAATGTGCTGCACTGAACTTGCAATTGCCAACCATTTATGTCTTCTTCTCTTGCATTGTATTCCATCTGATACATGTACCAACCATTCTTAAATTTTGCTACTTTGTTTACTTGTATTTTGTTATTAAAGTCTCATTTGAGAATATGTTTTTCTCTTCTCTCTTACTAAAATGAAATTACATCTATAGATGGATGACAATGTGTTAATAGACTATTGTATGCTTTCTGTTACTAGGTGTAGGCTTGATAAATGAATACTCTACAACATTTGGACACAGTGCTTGTGAATTTCAACACAGTGCTTGCGAATTTCAATGATCACTGACAAAGTTCTAGGCATGTCCATTCTCATAGCTTGTCTCCTTAAAGGATTATAATCCTATGATGCACGACGCTCATTTAATAAGTGGAAGAAGCAAGTAATGATAACAAGTGGAAGAAGCAAGTAATGGCAACAATTTTAGTTTTGATGTTGGTACTGAATTCGACTTGGAAATGATGGCACAGGTGGTGATAGAGCCAAATCATTTACACAAAGAATAAGTGACTGCGATGGTGATGGTGGCATACTAGCAGAGTTATCTAATAAGCTTGATGATGCTCATGCAGCTAATAATTTGAAAAGGGCAACAAGGTCTACCACAAAATAGAGTTCATGACACTACAAGTATTGCAAGCCGGCCGAAGAGAAAGGCAACCAAAAGTTCATATCAGCGAACTCCTTACACAGCAGAGCATGCCCAGAAAAGAGCCTAGTGAAAGATTATGTTAACTTGTTGTGGCAATAAACTGTTCCCACATCTTTGTCCTAATGCTAACCTCTTTGACCCTTTCAATATGACTTTTTTTGTCCAGCCTTTTGTGCTTATACATTTTGCTGTGGGATGTTATACACCGTTGAATATGTTATGTAAACTATGCATACGCTAATGATGGTAAGGGATGAATATTGCAGGTTAAACATGTTGCACCCATTACTAAAAGAATTCCCCTAGGTGTAATTCTACATTTATTTTCAGTTCAAACGTATTATTCTACTTTTATGTGATGCATCTAAGATAGTATGCTATAAAAGATCAAATTGGTTGCTGGGAAAATTCTACTTTTACGTAAATTCTACAATTCTATATAACTTAAAATGTAGTATTCTACAGTTAGTGTTACCACTTAAAGTTTAAGTACATCACATAGGTTGCTACAAAAATTCTACATTTAAGTAAATTCTACAATTTTATATAACATAAATGTAGAATTATACAATTACGAGTTACTTTAACCCTTTAAGTTTAAACACATTTCATCGGTTACTGTAAAAATTCTACATATATGTATAATTCGGTATAACCTAAATCTAGTATTCTAAAATTACGAGTTACTTTAAGCTTAATGACATCACTTGGGTTGCTGGAAAAATTCTATATTTAAGTCAATTCTACAATTCGTCGCAACATAAATGTAGAATAATACAATAACAAGTTACTTTAACCCTTTAAACTTAAACACATATCATCGATTGCTGAAAAAAATTTTACATTTAACTAAATTCTACAATTCAGTATAACCTAAATATAGTATTCTACAATTACGAGTTACTTTAAACTTAATGACATCACTTGGGTTGCAGGAAAAATTCTACATTTAAGTAAATTCTAAAATTCATCGTAATATAAATGTAGAAAAATACACTAACAAGTTACTTTAACCTTTTAAGCTCAAACACATATTATCGGTTGCTGAAAAAATTCTACATTTAACTAAATTCTACAATTCGGTATAACGTAAATATATTATTCTAAAATTACGGGTTACTTTAAACTTAATGACATCACTTGAGTTACTGGAAAAATTCTACATTTACGTGCATTCTACACTTCGTCATAATATAAATGTAGAATTGTACACTTACGAGTTATTTTAACCCTTTAAGCTTAAACACATCTCATCGGTTGCTGGATAAATTCTGTATTTGAGTAAATTCTACAATTCGATATAACCCCAATGTAGTATTATACAATTACGAGTTATTTTGTCACTTTAAGTTTAAACATCATCTTATTGGTTGCTGAAAAAATTCTACATTCAATTAAATTTTACATTTCTATATAATCTAAACGTAGTATTTCTACAATTACGGGTTACTTGACGACTTTAAGCTTAAAGACATCTCCTTAGTTGCTGGAAAAATTCTACATGTACAGAACAAATTTCTTGACATTGGGTGCCAATACAGGAAGATGAGTTTAATGATTTGCCAACTTCTTTTGTTTCCCTCCAACCATAAATGTCCATTGTGTAGTTGTTTCCCTCCAACTATGTATGTCCATTGTGTAAAACAAAATATCCATTGTATCTTTTAATTTACTCATTTCACATCTTTCAATTTGGGCCATTGATATAAGTGTACTACACAAAATCACAACCATCCAATTATTTTTGCCATTTTTGCAAGAAGGGTGTATGTGTAATTTTACCCAATAAAATTGCCATTTTTCCAAAGTCTTCAGTATTTTGCCATTTTTCCATAACCATCCTCAAAACTAGCCTATTTCTCCAATTGTCCCTTTAGCATTTGACTGCCAAAATTTCCTGTTTTAACCTTTTTATTTATTTATTTATTTTAAATAAACCATTCCCCCTTTTGTTCCCTGTTCCCATGTTTTTTTTACAAAAAGACAGTGAATGGAGGGGCAGAGAGACAAAATTATGCTGAAGGAACAAAGTTAACACAAAATTTGATATATAATACACTTGACAAGATTTCATTTTTGTATACATTTTCACTATTAATACATGATGATAATTACTTGAATTATATGTGTCTATGTCAAAATCTATGTAATGTGTACACTTTGTGCCGGTAATGTCAATACTAGTTATTGTCACCGCATAATATTTATCTTTGTTGTTTGCCCGTTTTAGGGCATTGAGAAGTGAAAACTACTCTTTCAAAACCCATCATTTTGGGGGGATTAATGAACATATCACTTCTTAGCTTAGGTATGGCCTCTACATGGATCACTTGAGTTTGTGGAGATGAACCTGCTTCAAGCAGAAAGGGAAAACTTTCCAACCTACAACTACAAGTACATACCTGCTATTTACATCCAGAGTAGAGTGCAAATGTTCAGACAAGAAAATTGAGCAAGCTTGATACATGGATGCAATGCTAAGTTGTAATTCCACCAACCCAAACCTGGCAAAGAATGCTCTCTATTCACTACTAGTTACCTTTTTATATCCTTATACTGCAACAATGCTATGGATAATCCATCATAACATATCTAACATCACTTATTCAATATCCTTGTTGTCTAGCAAAGCACTATAGTAGAAGACTAGTGCCTTAGAAATTGCTCATTTGACAGCATTTGGGCTTCAAAACTTTCTCCCTTGATATTTTTAGGGTAATTTCACTCTAGGTCCCAATATTTTAACTTTGTATCAATTTTGTCCTTATTCTTTTTTTTAGGCCTACCAAGTCTCCAACTTCTCATTTATTATCGTATTATGTCCCCAAAGTCACTTTTCATCACAACCATTCAATTTTCACCATTAGCCATTATTAAAATGACTATTATACCCTTAATTTTTATACTATCAACCCTATATCCCCACCAGGCGTGTACCAACAGCCACCGGAATGGTGGTTTCAAGCTTTCAACTGGGGGAGCTTCGTTTAATATTTCTCCAGGCTCTACCCTACAATATTCGTTGTATAGTTTTATTTTGGATCCCACATTGGTTATTTAATTTGATGACTATCCATTTGCAATTTATAAAAAGGCTGGACTTACGGTTATGTACATAAAGAAAATTAGGCTTTTAGAGTTTCTTTGTGGACATCAAGATAGGCCATAAAGCTAGTAGTCATTAAAATTTTGAGCCTCTTAAATTACTTGAAATGAGTTGTTTTACATATTGAATTTGAAGGTATAATAAACGAAATTGAGCCCCTTAATGAGTTGGGCCCAAGGTGGTCGCCTCATTGGCCTTATAACAGGACCAGCCATGCTTCCAAGTATACCCCTTTCTATGCTTCTCAGTATTCCCCTTCATTTGAGACCGATATTATATGATCATTGACAAAATTACAAACTCACCCATTCTTGATTTCAGCTGGAAGTACTTGGCGGATTAGCCAGCTCAAAGCAGAGAATAATGAGCTCAAAGCAGAGAATAATGAGCAGGGCAGAATTTTTGCTTTTTTTTTTTTTATTTGAGATTGGAGTGGAATTACAATTATGGTTATATAATAAGATAATAAGATACATATATACAATTAGTTTCATATATGTGAAACCCATTATGGTAAAATGAATTGCAGAAGGCTGCATTCTAGTAATTAACGTGCCAAGGCTTTTTAGCTTCCTAAATCAATTGGATGAGATCTGTATTAGTAGAGAACCAACAATAGGTGGCTGGCTATTTATTGTGTACATCCCTTGTCGTGAACAACAATGTCACTTCACTTTTATCAAGAAATTCATCCATACCAGACAAACAGAAGGAGCAAAACCTATAGGGAACAAAAAGAGAGGAGATTCTTAAGTGAACGACTAATTAAGCATCCAGGACTATTTCCAATTTATTTTAACACTTGATTAATCTTGTGCAAGGCTTATCCTACGAGAACTTCCAAGTGGTAAGACAGTGAATTGGTCTTCCTTTCCATCCAATCACCATGCCCTTGCCATTACGTTGAAGAGTGCAGGAGTTTGCATGTACAAACTGCTTGATAATTAAATTAGCTTGATACCAAGATGATTCGCTTAGTTCAACTTCTATCATTCCAAACCTTGCAAAAAATGCCTTCCACACTTCTGCCTTCACATTTCTGTTGGTCCTCTCCTGACCCTCGGTTGCAACCATGTTCTGAATCCCTTGACCGAAATAAGTTCCTTCAAGTTTCATTCTGTATTGATTGCTTCGCTCCATGCAATCTTCCAAGCAATCAAAATACGCACCATAAAATAATAGCGCCTCAGTGAAGCGATCTACAAATGAAGGAGAATTGTGATTCGCCTCTACTTCAACCATGACCATTAGAACAGGCCCGATCCTTCTTATTTCTCCCATTAGCTTTGTTATGCAATCAGGCCTTGATATCATTGACCTTAACATTATGAAGGAGTAAACAACCACAGTTTCACCAGCTTCAGTATCTATGAGATCTTTCTTGAAGAGATCGGATGTCTGTTACATAAACTGCCTTGAAGGAAAAAGGCAACTTCAAGGACTCAGCAAAGCTAAGCAGTCTTTTCCCACTTTCTTCAATAAATAGTTGATCAGTTGTTCCAACTGCAGTTAATTTAAGAAGCTTGATTGGGTACTCTGCAAGTCCTTGCAACAGGGCTGTCCACTGGATGCCACTTCTTATTTGAAGATCTATCAAATGGATCTTACTAGCTGTTCGCACATTTTCAATTATGCACTGTATTCCTGCAAAGTGCAACACTTGGTTAAAGGGCAGTTCTTGATGGCATGCCAAGAATGTGTTGTTTGTTTCCAAAGCAAAGGCCTTTAAGGGTTGTGGTTGCTCTATTTTCTTTGTCATGGGCATCCCAGTTTCTCTACGGATTCTCTCTTGGAGAGCTGTTGCAAAATAATAGGTGATGCGCTGGACTGGAGTGCCTGAATCAGACGCCAACCATAGGCAACGAGTAATTGCTTTACTTGCAAAATCAAAATGTTGACAGCCCACATTTTCTGCAGCACTGAGGAGAAGGTGCACAAGTTCCACGTCCCTTGCTTGCTCTATGGAAAGGCCTGACAAAGAAGAACCGTAAGGATGGATAAACATGGAAATACCATCTTCTTTGTTGGTGGAAAATCGGATGAACCTTTCTCCAGCCACCCTTAGAATTTCCTCCACTGCAAATTTTTCCCCAACTACATTATTTTTGTTGCTCTGGTTATTGAAAGTTTCTTCTCTTGTTCTCTTTGAGCCCTTCTCGTAAACAGCCAAGAGTTTCATTGATGCTGACGAAAATGAAAGTCGCTTATCCTCCAAGGCTTTTCCAACTTCAGACACTTGTGATGGGATGTCTTCACCGTGTCTCTTGACATAAAAATTTGGTTGAACTTCCAAGGGCATGTTGTTTTGGCAGAAATTATTCCCATCTGCTTGTTGATTTCGTAATAATTCAGGTTTTCCGTCCACAAAAGAAAACAAATCCCTAAACTCACGATCATCATCCACATTAAACCATGGATCATCTTGGCACATGGTAATGGACGCTTCTTTTCCATGCCTGAAAAGATTATGGTCGTCACCCTGAGTATCTCTAGAAGGAAATGGAGAAAACATGGATTTTTCCTTCTTTCTCGAGTAAGTTCTGATCTCCTGCACTATATTAATTTAACACTCAGTTAAGCTCTCTCCCGGGGTCAGGTAGCACAGAAGGGAGAGTTGGCCGAGTTGAAAGCCTGGTTGCATGTGACTGAGTGGGGAGGGGGGGGGGCGAAGAGATCCGCAACTTTCACTTTGATCTTCGACTCCTCTTCGGTCAAAAACAATGTAATAGGCGTATGATAAGGAATTCTCTAGCAAGAACAAGAGAAGGGGCGGCGAGGAATCAACTGGCAAGTGAGAAATCTTGATGTATTTCATTCACCTCATTTGTAAAGGAGGAGGAGGAGGAGGAGGAGGAAGAGGAAGAAGGAGGAGGAGGAGGAGGAGGAGGAGAAGAGAGCAATGTCAATCTGATGCATCCATTGCGAGGACAAATACAATGTGGAATAAATAAAAGGCAGTATTCTCGACTATATCATACTATTTTAATCCGAAACAAGTTCAGCCAATGTAATAGGACAATATTATGTGATTAACTAATGAAAAAAATGATTGAGACAGGATGTGCAGACAAAAAGAGAGGAACAAGAAAATACGGCCACGATCGAAGACTGATGATGATGAGGTGGGAATGATGAACAAGAAAGACACATAGAAGCAAGAAACCATTCAAATATTGGAAGGCTCCTTGCTAAATAAATTATCATTATAATCTTTTTCTCATATGTTCGACGTGTTTATCCACCTCAAATTCATGTTCCGCTCAAAGAAACTTCCATTAATAGGTTGTAACTTGGGCATTTACTAAGATCTCAAGCGAGGGCATATTAGAGACAAGATGTTCATTCACAAGTTACCCCTTCACGTCATAAACGATTGATTGTCTTGATTGCTAAGAATTCAAGACTGACCGGGAAAACGTTATTAATGACCTCTCAAAATTTCGCCAAGGTCACAGATAAAAGTATATCATGATTCATGAGCTGATAGATTTCTCCAATTAATTGAAAATTAAGTAAATGACAAACACCGTCCAGAGCCTGCAGATTGTTTAGAGAGTTTGGATCTAAGTTTCGGAGTTCTCATATGTCTCTTTCAACTTTCATAATAAAGCCTAAGTAAACGTGGACACAACTGTGAGCTATACACTCGGAAGTATAATGTTTCAAAGTACCCAAACTAATAATAAATAAAACGACTGACCATCAAGTAGCTTTCACATTTAATAAATAAATTAAAAGAAAAGCACATGGGAGAAAGAAAACATTCGAATGCAGCTAACCAGGGAAGGAAATTTATCATTGGATTATTACCGTATTAAACCACAAAGCTTACATTTTCCCACTGGAAAGTGCTGTGTAACGGAAGCATTTTATCAGAGGGAAGGATGTTAATAATTGGCAATTCATTCTGTCAAATGTTTGATCAGTAGCATTATGGACTTTCATATGCAACTATGCACTTATTAAGGACTGGTCTAGGCCATGTAAAAATATTTTCCACTCCACCCTAATATCACCATCCTTAAATGCTGTGAACAATTTTATTTATTTATTTATTTATTTTCTATTCCAACTATATTGATTGTTTTTGAATTGATAAGAGTCATAACGAAGAGTGACACAACATACATATAATAATGTAAGTTAGAATTAGAATTTAAAGTAAAACAATAGATGATAGTATTTGTGTGCTTTTTCACCAAGTAGAATAGCAGCAATAAAATTTGAAACTACTATAATAATCATGAAGTCATAATCAGGGTTTATTTTTTGTCAAATTTTCCCATAACATTTGTTTCTTGTGACTCACTTATTCTAAAAAATTAATAGGTATACAAATAGAAAACAATCACGCTACGAATTTGGTACTGACTATTGATCCAAAATACCTCTTAATTTCTGTTGACGTGTCGTTTTGTCTGAGACACGTAACACAATGATTTGTCCTCTTTACGTGCCACACGCAAAGAGGACAAAATCCACACAAAGAGGACAAAATCATTGTGTTACGTGTCTCCAACCAAAAAAAAAAAAACATGTCAACCGTTTCAATTTTCAAAATGTCTTCAAGTAGATTAAACCATGATACATGCTCACAAAGAAGACAAATATATAATAAGACATGGAGTAGTTTGCAATTTAAAGGAAGATGACCAGACGAGCTCTCCGGCCAATAAATGTGATACTGAGAAAAAAAGAGCGTGCCTTGTAATACTTCCAAATAGAAATTATGCGGGAGAAAAGTATTAAGAGAAGAAGCACAGTAGTTTTACAAGACATTGATTAACCAATAAGCAATAGAATCAGCTTATAATAAACACAATAAAAATGTAGGGAACCACTTAGATTACATTACATAAAAGTGGGTGAAGCACCAAGACAGTGAATTAAGACCGGTAGTAGTTTAATAATATACATATATATGAATTATTAAAACGACTTCCCATATAAAGTGGAAAGTGGAAATTGTCTATCTTACATCACCTGGGAGAAATGATATCATGAAACTCGTAACATTATGGTCCTTATTCAGAACTGAGCATGTGAATATGCAAAAGCAAATATGTGTTTTACGAGAATAGTGGGTGGGAGTGGAAAAGCATAGTTTATTTATGGGGGGAGTAGCTTTCTTTGCATTTATTTTTTTGACATAATAGAAAGCAACTTGTGAGTTTTCCATATCTCTTATTCTTATCCTCTCTCTCTCTGTCTCTGATTTTTTTTGTTCCCAACCATCTCTTTATTGCTTCTCACAGCAACTCCATACTCTTGGCCGAAATCTTTCCACATGCTAGATCTCATGTTACAGTGATGAAAAATTCAAGGCGAAAAGTGAGAAAACTCATGGATGATCTCCATTCTGCAGATGTTGGATCCAAGATTTCAACAAAACAACATACTCAGGCATCCAAGAAAAGGTCACTTGTTACTGCAATTTTTGACCAATTTCACAACTTTGGGAGACAGTATATCTGAAAGAATGTCTGTGTCTATCACGAAGAATTTTCAACTAATAAAATGTTGTTGATTTTCTACAGGGGGGTGGCTGAGAAGGTTGTGGTGGCTGTGAAAATTGAAGAAAATGATGAAAAGCACAGTGAAGGGGCTCCTGATGATTGTTGGTCCTGGAGAAAATATGGACAAAAACCCATCAAAGGATCTCCTTATCCAAGGTTTATCTAATTCCTACACCTAAATCTCTCTCGTCTGAAAAGAAAGCTCGCCTCTATCATATTGATAATCACAGATGATATCCTCCAAGTAAACTTCCTCTTCATCTTTTGCCTGGGATCTTTGTCCGTTTTCCTTCCCCCGCCCCGCCCGCCCTCTTTATTGTTGAACTTGGGCACTTATACAGACGCAGATCGACATGATATACTATTTTTTTTTTTTTAATTTTAAAATTTCATCATAACTGGCACTGCAAGCCCTGTGCTCAGATACATCCAAACTCATGGTTCTTGTGCTTGGTTAATTTTTAGGGGCTACTACAAATGCAGCACATCAAAGAGTTGTTCAGCCAAAAAACAAGTAGAGAAATGCAGAACAAATGCATCATTGCTCATCATTACCTACACTTGCACCCATGATCATCTAGCTCCTCCGGAGCTTTCATCTACCAACCAGAGCAAAACGCTCGAGGAAAATGAAAATGTAGTCCCTACACCTACACTCAGTGATGCTCATTCTGCAACTCCACATCAACAAGACCAGGAAACTCTAGCAATCAAAGATGCCCATAACATTAATGTTCAAGTTCTGCAGCAGCAGGGGCAGTCATATTCTCATTCCACCACCCTTTCAGCACCTCAAACTACTCAGGAGGGAAATGACTTCTATGACGAGCTCGAAGAACTGCCCACTTCTTCATATTTCACAACCTTCATGAGAAGAGAGTTTTTGGAGAAAAAGATCCCTCCTTGATCCAGGATTTGCACATTCATAAAATTCTTACTAAAATCTACTTCCTTTTTTCATATATATTCACTTTTTTGTTCTATCATTACTCAAAATACAGTGCCTTCGCACAAACAACAAACTGTGGGAGGGCGGGTGCGGTGTGGTCTGCAAAAAAGAGAGTTTCATATTCGCTATTTCATGAATATTTCATGAAGTATGTCCAAATACCACGAAATCCACTACTAGTCACAAGACTTTAGGCCCGGCATAATAAAAGCTAATTTTAGGAGCATTTATTTAGGATGTTATCCTGGGCAAGACTTTACAACGTGTAACCACAACCAATAGCTCAAGCAAGTTCAATTTTGAGGTCAAGCCTGGGTTAGCAATGGCTCAAATGTCATATTTAGTACGTGAAGTCTTTATCTGCGCATTAGTGTTGGGCAGTTTAGCCAACCAGATAAAAGATTTGTCCCAATACCTTTCCTCCCCAGTGTCTACGCTTAAGCCATGCAATTTTCTCACCAACTTGTTTCCTCCCACAATCTCTAGGCAAGTTTAACTATTCCTTCCCAATTTATATATGGCTGAAATAGAGCTACAAAAAATCTCAAAACAAAATATGGATTTATTTCCACTAATTTCTAAACTGCAATACTCCTGGAAGTCGGTATCAAAGGAAAATATTGGATTTAGGAAATTGTAACTTCCACAGGATACAAAGAAGAATATCACTTGTCTTATGAAAAAATTAAAAAAATAAAGCAAAACAAAGGGGGAAAACATAACATATGATCAAGAGTAAATGTTTTCAACTCTCCTATAGGCATTAAGGTATATTGCAAAGCTGTTTGTAGCTGCCCTTAAATGCCTTCTCAAAAGATAGGTTCTGGAGCTACAAAATTAAGGTAAAAAGAAGCATAAGTTATCAACCTTTCAAGTGAAGAATCATAAGCATCAACAATTTATATATGCATAAATAAATTTATTAATAAAAAAAGATCATGCAACTTCCTGGATATCACAACATTTTCATAGGATAACAAAACACAACAAATAGCACAAGAATGCAGTGAGATGCTTGATATAAAAAAGTTCATCGCGTAAAAAGTTAAAGCAATTTATTCTGAACTTGAAGCTTCAGAAAGAACCTGACTGCACTAGAAATAAACTATTGATGACTCCTAGCGCACCTTAATAAAATTAACAGGAAATGAGAGAAAAGCAAACACAAAGTATTATTGTTGTCGATCAGCACCAGCTGCAAGTGGCTGGAGAGCTTTGAGAGGATTCAAGATGACGCCATCTATAAGCCCATACTCTTTGGCTTCTTTAGCACTCATGAAAAAATCTCGATCAGTGTCTTGGTTTATCTTCTCTAAGCTTTGACCAGTATGATATGCCAGATAACCGTTTAAGTTTGCTTTATGATGTAACATTTCATTAGCCTGTCCAACAAGTCATAATCCATAAGAACTATTAGAAGCCATTTTTACCAATCAAATGCACAAACAGAGCATACTAAATATATTATATAATTATTACATGGGATCATTGTTCATACAAGTGCTTGTCCATTGTAATGGAGCATCTAGATAACCAAAAAAATGCTCAATTGCAAAATCAAGGTTAAAAGAAAAACTCCTTTTTTTTCAAAAAGGAAGAATTAAATGAAAAAATCGGGTCCCAAAATGCATAAAACTTCTTTCCCTTTCCCCCACCACCCTCGCCCCCTTTGAAGGTGGCCAGGGTGTGAGATCAAATAGTCATGAAACAGCAAAAGGGTCAAGCGCAGGCCTTTTTTTTTTTTTTAACTCGACTCATAAATCATAATTGAGAAGAGAATAAAGAATGTGCTTCTTTGCCTAATCAAGAAAAATAAAATATTCCTCAAGCAGCCAATCCATAATAGTCTGACTGATACAATATAAATTTTTGTTATAACTTTTGGTGGGAGGAAATGGAATTCCAAATTAAAGACAAACATGAAACTTCTATAGCTTTTGATGTATTTTTTTCATCATTTCTTCCTTTCAATTTTTCCCCCTGTATTTCGCAGCACACCAATATTGATCAGCAGTGCAATAACTAGAAATACCATAATCAAGAAATCACCAACTCACTCGAATGTAATGTATAGTATCATAAATATCACTTTACATTAGACTTTCAAAACAAAAGATAATTAACTGAAACTAAAAGAAGTCAACATGAATAGTTTTTTTACTCATTTTTCTGCTAAATGCTTGTTCTCTACTACTACTACATAATGCTGACGGGCTCCAAATGTACAAAATCCTATATAAGATTTCCTCTAGGAGAGGTTAACCAAGCTACTCAAAGATTGTGATGTACGATAATTCAACTAGCGCTTTATTATTACTACTAGTGTTTTGATTGTATTGTTATTTGATTTCTAATTATTCAGTTGATATGATTTCTAGATATGTTTGAAATAGATTTTTTTAATAACAATATTTAGGAGATTTTTCTTTGTCACACATTCACAACTCAAATAAATACAATTCAATTCTAGATATGTTTGAAATAGATTTTTTTTAATAACAATATTTAGGAGATTTTTCTTTGTCACACATTCACAACTCAAATAAATACAATTCAATTCAATTTGAGCATTCCCTGCAAACTCTTCAAATTTTTATTTATTTCTTCTTGTTTCAAGAAAAGCAAATTAGCTTCCTCACTAGATTGACTTGAGGTCAAATAGATCAACCAAGACAAGCATATCACATCTTCAAGTTTTTAGGTTTATCAAGCCCAGAATAACAAAACCATTAATAAGAAGTACGGAAAAGAACCAAACTACTTGAATTGAACAACATTTGCCTCAATCAAAACTGGTCTGAGATTAGTCCCATCACAAATCAAACTGAAATACAATTTTGTCAAAGGGATCATCAAGAAATTTAGCAAAGCTTGAACAACCTATCATTTGACTCAAGTCACTACTCTAGTTATAGCGCTCGCTGAAGATTACCAAGAACATGTGATACATTCCATGAAAATAAAATAATAGAATTATACCCTTATATCAAATATACTACTAGCATACCATCGGCGTCAGGAGAAGTAAATGGGAAAACAGCAGATACCTGAATATCTATGTCTGTCTGACCACCTTGTGCTCCACCAAGAGGCTGATGGATCATTATCCTTGAGTTCGGAAGGCTGTAGCGTTTTCCTACAATAATCATCAAGAAACAGAGAATGCAGTGTAATCTCAGCAAACAAGACTGCAGCAATGGAAAATTAAACAACTTAAGTAAACCAAATTTTTACCTTTGGTACCAGCACTCAGTAAAAAAGCTCCCATGCTGCACGTGCAATTAGGAAGAAAACTTAATCTTACTTGAGATAATTACTTTTTTTCACAGTATTGTGCGGGAGTGAGAGCATGAATAATCCTATGCAAACATGCATCCAAAATATCTAGAGTTCTACTATACGGAAATATAATTGATCACATATAGAATAAAATATGAAATGAATAAATGAAGATGGTGAAAAGTCTTTGCAATATCCTCATATCTACCACTGTATTCCATAAACTGGCAATGTGTGCATGAAACTATACATACATTATAGAAAAGAACAAACTCACTTCTATAGAGCCCCTTTAAATAATTGTAAATAAAGAAAGAAGCAGTTTGTTGGTAATTTTTATAACTGTATTCACAGCCACAAAATCTTCCACTGAAGAAAGAACATCATAATTACACCACATAGCATACAAGAGCGTTGATATATCTTTACCTAGCTGCAAGTCCAACACATACGGTTGAAACATCTGGTCGGATATGCCTCATTGTATCAAATATAGCCATACCTAAGAAGCCAATAGGAAACAGATGAGAATATGAAAGGTATAGAACAGAAGTGATTGAAACAGTAAAAGCAGAATTACCAGCAGTAACCGATCCGCCTGGAGAGTTCACATACATGACTATATCCTGAAAATTAATTATGATGTGTTAACATCAAAATCATTTAGAGTAAGATCAGTAGTTGAAGAAAACAAATTGAGCAGAACCTTGTATATAACTGACACAGCAATAATAATAAACAAATACACTGATTCCATGAGGTCGAAGGTCAAGCTACCAAAGCCAATACTTCATCAAAAGTTTTATACCTTTTTAGCAATTAACATGTTAGTAGTGAACTTAATTTGCAAAATCCATGTCACAGAAAGATCATATTCAAAGCAATAAATTATGAAGTATTGAAGAAAGAAAGACAAGTCTTAAAATCCTAAAACTTTAGAAGTTACTTTAACGCTTAAATCAGAATGATGAATGATGTTAAGATTTGTCAAGCTAATTACAAGTTGCCAAAGTAGTACCTCTTCCCTTGGATTATTGAGCCAAGGTACTAACCTGTGGGCTAAAAAAAGCTGCCATTGTAAAAAGGGAGTGCATGCTGTACAAAAGATAGTTATCTCTATGACTGTAGTGCTAGTAATTAAACATCAAATTCAACAAATGCAGGCTTCAATACGCTTAAAAAAAGTTTCATCTAATAGATGAATGAAAGTCAAGTCTTTCTATAATTGATGAATGAAAGTCAAGTCTTTCTCATCTGAAGCAAACTTATCATGTGTAGAAGGATGGCGTTAAAGACACTAGCTAGTCAAAACTAAGGGGGGGGGGGGAAGGTAAATATTTTGATCAATGAAAGAGAAAGGAATGACATAGAGTTTAACAAGTGTACCTTGGTAGGATCAACAGCATCCAGATAGAGTAATTGAGCTACAATAATGTTGGCCATGTCATCATCAACTGCTCCACCACACCTTATTATCCTCTATGATAAAAACAAGTTCCATGTTAATATGAACTCAGCCAGACAAGTAACAATTCTAAAGTTGAAGATACTTATAATATCGCTTACATGCTGAAAAAGCTGGCTGATAACACTCATGAAACGCTCCTGAACCATAGGAGGCGGTCCTTGTCCTCCTTGTGCATATGCCGGGAAGTAGGGCGATGATGGAACATGCAAATCATCCCTACAGAAAGGTGAGATAATTAGAAAGGAATGAAACAAGAATAATACAAGTAATTTCATTAACTTCTCCTAGGCTCCTATATTGAGATAATTAGATAGTGAAAGAAAGAATACCTAATTGACCAAATACCCTGGCGGGAGCTCCTTTCCGGTGCATAGAAATCGGGAGCATATACAGCCTTGAGTGAAGATTTCTGGGGGTTGGATTTCCTCAATTTCCTATAAAAATGAAAAACGATGAGATTTGGCATAACATTTAAACTAAACAATAACAACAATAGCACAAAATGACATTGATAATAGGGACCTGGCAGGAAGGGGTTGGAAGGGGAGAGTGAGGGTTTTGAAGGAAGAGGAAAAAGAGGAGATAGGGTTTGGAGAAGAGAGAGAAAGTGATGATGAGTTAAATCTGAGAGAAGAGGCGACGCATGAATGCGCCATTGAGAGAGAAGACTGTTTTGGTGCACCGGAGGAAGCAGGGCTTATCCAATCCAATCCAATTAACTAATGGCCGCGACGCGAGTGAGTAGCCTAGTGTGGGAGGAGAGGACTTGGGAGATTTTTCCAGCAAACGAGAGAGCTGAGATGAGCAGGCCGATATTTCACTGTACTAATTTAGAGCGCTTGTTCATGGGAGTTTTATGTAAAAGATTTTATGTATTAAAAAAAATGATTATTGAGAAGTATGAATTTTGTGTTTTGTGAAAAATACATAAATTTGATATATTTTATTTTTAAATAAATTAATAAAGCTACGGAGAACAAGTTTAGATTTTTTTTTTCCTTATGCACTACTGCACAGCCTTGGTGCTCTTACAAATATTTATTTATTTATTTATTTATTTATTTACGAAAATAATTAATTAAATATGTGACAATTCTCTAGTTTTCCACAGGTTTTATAATCAATTACTACCATTCATTTTGATTTTCACATTTACAACAGCAATGAATTTGTGTATCAGGTTACTCTAAGCCCTTGTTAATGTTGTACATTTTAACTCCAAAATTTGTATAATAATATATGTGTGTTCTATAAACCGTGATTGTAATTGCCTTAGGCCAATTTTAATTTTTGATATCAAAATAGAATGTCAACATAAAGTAATTATATAATGATAGGTTAAAGATTCATATGGTCTGATAACATCATATTTAGTTTTAAACTCTTGATTAAGGATTTGACTCTCCATCTCTACAATCTTTTTATAAGCATAAAGCATCCACAATGAAGTTGTTAAATTAAATATAGTTTGCCACGTAAGGGGAAAAAAAGATTTTAAGTAACTGTTAAATAACATGTAAGTATTTTAAATCTAGTTATTAATTATTGATACGTTAAAGATGTTAAATTTGATTATTAACAAAAGTTATTGATCAATTTTTATTATTTTATTTCCCTAAAATTTAATAGTCAACAAATACTACAAGAAGTAAATGGGAGATGCCACATTTAGTTGTTAAAATAATTAACTTTAACAACAAAATCAACTTGAAGATTCCTTTAACAATTTTGTTAATATCTCCATTGTATCTATACTTGTTAATTATTAACAAACACGTATCACAAAAACTTGATTTAACACCTCCATTATGGATGTTCTAAAGGAAAAAAAAAAACAGGTTTTAATAATAATAATAATAATAATAATAATAATAATACCATCTCCCCTCCCACAAAGATAAGTATGTATCCCTTTTTTATTCGTTTAAAATATAAGCTATTTTCGTTTTGAAAATGTAGTTAGAAAATTGGTTTTTTATATACCAACCATCATTTAATGTGCATTGCTATTAACAAAATGAAATTATTTAAAGCAAAATATTTATTTACAATAAATGTAAAGGTATGTTAAAGAAACGCTCTTTAATTTTATCTTTTCAACACTTAAATTACAATTTTCTTAACTCTCATGAAAGTAGGAATGAGTTTATCTTTGTAATAATAATAATAATAATAATAATAATAATAATAATAATAATAATAATAATGTTCTTTGTTAATTCTTTCAAAGCACGAGTGAACTGGAAAAATAAGCACAAAAGTGGCAGAAAAAAAATTAATAAGAACAAAAACTGATGATCAATCATATGTACATTACTTTCATCTAAAATATAGTGAACACCACTACACTGGGAAAACTGAATAATCCTTCTCTATCTATAAGAGATACCAATTCTTACATTCACTGAAAATAGCTACAGCCTACAGGTCACAGCTACCACCAGAGACTTGTCTAACAGAGACTTGTCTCTGTACTAGGCTAGTAGCAAATGAAATCCAATGAATGAACCAGAAAATTACCCTACCTACCTTCATGAAGATCTTCAGAAAATACAGCCTTCTCATTATCAAAATGAATTAAACCAGAGCACCGACCAGAAGAGAATATTGAAGATGTATCTGAATCAAAGGTGGTTGAGGATTGCCTAAGATTGGGCGCACTATTGGATGCAACAGCAGTATCATTATACTCTGTAATCTGTTGCACCATTTTAAGTGACTGTACTACTTCTCCCATTGTTGGCCGTTGACTTGCCTCTGGGGCTACACAAGCAGCTGCTATCGTGCAGACACGAAAAAAGTCTTCCTTTGGGTATTTAGCTTCAAGCCTTGGATCAGCAAGTTCTTCCAATCGGTCCTTTTCTCTAAGAATTGGCCTAGCCTGTACACACATTAGACATCCCTTAATTCTCAGGACAAGTTTTTTTGCTAACATTCTAATTCTAATAAAGATTACCATTTACAAGGACACTGTGATCAAATATAGGTAGTGATATGATGAGACAAATATAATCGTCATTGCTCAGCATAAATATTGATCGCTGAGAAATTTAAGATGAATGGTATCCTGATATATGACTAACCCAGGTAACGAGGTTCTCCTGTCCAGGAGGTTGTGACATATCTACAGGCTTTCTTCCTGTCAACAACTCAAGAAGAACCACACCATAACTGTAGACATCACTCTTCACCAAAAGGTGCCCAGTCATAGCATATTCAGGGGCCACATACCTGTAAAAAAGTTGGATATCCAGTTCAATGCCTGAAATAGTCAACTGAAAATAAAACTGAAAAAGAAACTAACCCAAAGGTTCCCATAACACGTGTAGACAGGTAATTTTGCCTGCCTTCAGGGGCCTGTTTTGCAAGGCCAAAATCAGAAACTTTAGCATGAAAGTTGTTCTCAAGCAATATATTGGATGCCTTGAAATCTCTATGAATAACACAAGGTTGGGAGTCCTCATGCAAGTATGCAAGTCCTCTGGCAGCATCAAGGGCAATTTTCATTCTGGTGTTCCAATCCAGTGGACAATTTAATCCCAAGTGTCCTTCAGTAAAATTGGGAAAATACAAACATCATGGAGAATGCAATTCAAATTAAAGCATGTGCTAGTTAATTTTCAATAAGAATCTAAGTATAATGAACAATTACCATGGAGCCAGGCATCCAGACTTCCATTTGGAACTAGCTCATAACAAAGTAGGTTTTGAGAGGAGTCATGATTACTATAATAACCAACAAGTTTTACAAGGTTACGATGATGCAGCCGGCTAAGCATCTCGACCTCAACCAAGAACTCTTTATCCCCTTGTTGCCCACCTCCAGTGAGTCTTTTTATAGCTACAGCTTTACCATCAGCCAATACACCTTTGAAAAC
>CAVNYN010091096.1:588-11433 GCA_963692815.1 Nyctanthes arbor-tristis
TGTTGAAATTTGTTTTTTTTTCCTTTTTTTTCTTTTTTTGGGATGCATGTCTTATTACTTGGTTGGATGAGTAAATTGTATTAAGTTAAATAATGCTCTCAATGTGATTGCGGAGTTGCATGAGAGTTAAGCCTTCAACTATATTTGGTGGATAGTGTGTTTTCTCCAAAATAAACTTTACAATATATATTATATTGTTGTGGTTATTACATTTAGAAGGAAAATTGTAATTGTCCCTTTTTTTTCTATTTTTCGTAGTTAGGATGTATTTTGAACTTAGGGTAGTTAATATGAGTCTACTTATTAGTTTTCTTGTAATAATAGTTGTAGTTGTGTGTATTTGTAGTTTTTATTGTAATGTATTTTAAGCCTATTTATTTCTCTAATGGATGATATTTTTGTTGATTTGAGTTTCACAATGATGCGTTTGAAGTGAGTAGGGATTATTTTTATCAACTCTCACTTATTTTTGCCTCTTATACTTTTTCTTCTTTTTATTATAATGGTTTTTTCCCTTTTTTATTACATTTATCTTACAGAACTTGAATATATATTAATTAATTTGTAAATAATCCAATACCTTTACTCTTATAATCTCTTTAGTTGACTCTATTTACTTTCCTACCTCCCATGCCTTTGTATTAAATCTTTTCATCTTTTGTAAAAAAAGAGAGAGAGAGAGAGAGAAAGAAGGAAAGACAGAAAGAAAAAGGAAAAAATGTATATTTATTAATTAATCTTACATAATAAAAGAAAATAATATGCACAATTTGGTATTTTAGTTTATTAAAAAAAATGAAGAATTCGATTAATTATATTGAATTTGGTTCTCGATCAAGTTGCAATAATATTAGTTTAAAAATTCTTTTTTTAAATAGATGTTGGTTATAAATCTAAATTTAATTATATATGATTATTCCAAAGTAAAAATAATTGATTGTATTTATTTTTGACTATATAAAGGGATTGTAGGAGTGGAGAATCCCTTCATCAAGAGTGTGAGAATTTAACATACTACGCAGGTCTTGACAAACTGATTATCATTTATAACGATAATACCATATTAGCAAAGTAATCGCAACATCAAGTTTAATATAATCGGCTCGTTAGATTGTGATTCTTTACGGATAATAGAAAATTACTTAAGTTTTTGTATTTAGATTTATATATATAACCTGAGATGGTTTCTTCTCGTGCAACGTATGAGTGAAAATCTAGTTATATATGGAAAGCTACAAGTAAGAATAATAGGATTCTTATATTTAGGGTGTTTGAATATTAGAAGAGATAAGATAAAAGAATCTTAATAAATCAGGTATGTGAGACAATGACTGTAGAAAATGAAAATTAGGAATAAATTAATTATTCTATTTAGGGTGTTTGAATCTTAGACTGGATAATAAAAATAGAAGTATAAGAAATTAGGTATGTGAAATTATAAATATATATGTGTGTATATATATAAAGCTAAAATTAAGAACAAATTAATTCTTCTATTGAGGGTGCTTGCAAATTGGATTAGATTAAAAAAGACAGCTATATGGCGTCCTTTATGTGAGAAGATATGCATCGTAAGACAAAATTAAGAATCAGTTAAATCTTTTATTTAGAGTGTTTAAATTTTGGTAGAGATAAGTGAATAGCAATTTAAGAAATTAATTATGTCTTTTATTTAGGGTGTTTAAATTTTGTTAGAGACAAGTAAATGGCAGTTCAATAAATTAGTTTCCTTTAATCACTTAATTTAACGTTGATATTGTCGCCACTAGGTTGCAAAGATCAGCAAAGGTTAAAGATTAACAACGGTCAATGGTTGTAGGGGCTTAAGAACCGGCTCTGAGCGCTTTATCTAACTTAACGGCCTAACAACCAAATGATCAGAAGATCTAAAGAGCCCATTTTAGCAGCCTCAGAGGTGAATCTCCATTCTTGTGTTCTCGCAGTTCAGAGATCGGAAGGCGTCGTGTTAATGAGCTCACAGTGCCCCAACCTAACGCCGTGACCTGATGAGCATGTCAGCTAAGCACTTGTTTCGGAACCCAAGTGAGGGACCTTATCGCTTACAGCTGATGGGACTTTAGCATTGAATGCAAAGTGATGGCCACCGGCCCTACACATGACTTAAGTAGTCCTTAGTCGAAAAGTAAAGGTTAAATCCCAGTTAATATGACCCATAGGTCATTCGTATGGGCCCAACATTAAATGCATGTAATCACCTTTCCTATGCAACTGGCAAACTGGCATTATAAATAGTGGCAAACGAAGATGAGAAAAGGAGAGACACCCAAAAAATCTCATTTTTCTTGTTTTTGACATATTTACTATCTTCCATTTATTGCAAACATTTTTTGCCTTTACACATTAACTACACAAATCGATTCAAATACAAATTTCCTGTGGATACAAATATTGTTTGTTGAGTTGAAAGCTGAATTTCACATCAACAAATTGGCGCCATCTGTGGGAAACTTTACAAAAAGCTGTGTAAAAACTCCCGTTGAAAGGAAATGAGTAGAAGACCCTCTAGAAGCCAAAGAATGAGAAGCAGTAATGTCAGATTACCTTTTGGGTTTCGAAGAACCGAGGTGCAGATGGTGCCAATCCCTCATGACGGTCGATGGCCACGGAAATTGAGACCCTCCTACAGTAAGTAGAAGCCCTCGCCGAAGAAGCGCGGCGGCTGCAACAACGTAACCCGCCAACTTCCCAACAACACATGTCTGATCCCTATGAAAGCATGGCTGGGGCAACGTTTTCACAAGATTGGGCCCCTTGGCCTTGATGGGCCCACAGAAGGCCGAGGTTGCCTGAGCTACAGTGACAGAACAAGCTACAGTGACAGAACAAGCGCAGCCAAAGGAGAAAGAGCTCGACGCTAGCTCATCCCTGCCAACACACATTAAGCTCACCCCCAGAAATCCTTCAAGATCACCAGCCAACCTCTCAACAGACCTACGAGCTGGGTCAATAGAGGAAACAACTGAATGACCTCAAACAAGAATAGTCCGAGGTAAAAGAAGTTTCCAGCCAGAGAAAGGATAAAAAACCTTCCACTATTCTTGAGCTGATTACAGTCCTTAATGTTTCTGTAGAATGTATATTTGACCTTCTAAGGAGAGACCCGATCCTGCTT
This sequence comes from Nyctanthes arbor-tristis, assembly GCA_963692815.1. Taxonomy (NCBI): domain Eukaryota; kingdom Viridiplantae; phylum Streptophyta; class Magnoliopsida; order Lamiales; family Oleaceae; genus Nyctanthes; species Nyctanthes arbor-tristis. The sequence goes on from CAVNYN010091096.1 coordinate 3,722, forward strand.
TAGGCAAAACCCGCAAGGAAGAGGGTGAAAAATGCGGACCAATCCAAATACTATAGGTACCACAGGGCCCTGGGGCACGGCACAAACGGCCGCAAGCACCTAAAGCGAGAGATCGAGCAGTTGATTAGAAAGGGATACTTGAGTGACTTCTTAGCATATCACCAAGGGCTAGAGTGGCAAGCTAGACCCCTTGCAGACCTTGAAGCCTAGCCTCCTAAGAACTGGCCTCCCGTTGAGGTCCACATGCTCAGCAGTGGAGACCTTGGCGCGGACTGTTCTAGGAGATAGAGGAGAGGTCTTGTGCATAAAGCCTAGATCTTCTATCACTCACTAGAGAAGCAATTCCTTCCTCTCAAGCGAGTTCTTTCTCCCCTCGCCGCCAGGCTATCAACAACCAGTCGAGCCCCTATGTGAGCGCCCTGGTCATTACCATGCCAGTGTCTGGGATCGAAATTCAGAAGACCCTAGTTGATAACGGTAGGACTGAGAACATTATCTATTGGAAAGCTTTCCAATAGATGAAGATTGATCTTGGGGATATACGACCCTACGAAGTCAGGCTTCAAGGTTTCACTGGAGGCCATATAGAGGCCAAAGGCAGGTCACGATCTTTGTCGAATTAGGGGATGATCCCCGCAAAAGGAAATTTTTGGCGGACTTCCTTATTATAGACGTATCTTCAAGCTACAACGCCATACTCAGGCGACTCATCTTGTACAAGCTTAAAGCCACGACCTCGGTATTTCATCACGTCATAGAGTTCCCCACCATCCAAGGAATTGTGGCCATACAAGGCAACCAGCCTACGACGCCGGAACTCAACCCAGAGTATGTCACTTACGCCAAACGTCCGTTAGAAGTTTATAACCTAGATCCAACGGCCAGTAATTTCGGGACACAAGCTTGCCCAAGTGACAAGCTCGAGACCATAAAGCTAAGTGACGATAGGCCAGAGGTGGACGAGGTGGAACTCAGAATTGGGGTGGGGCTAAAGGAGCCAGTGAAAACCTGACTTGTTCAATTCTGAAACAGAACCTGGATGTCTTTGCATGGGTCCATGAGGACATGGAGGGCATCGACCCCAAACACGCCTGTTATAAACTCAACGTCGACCCTGCGGCTAGGCCTGTAAAATAAAAAAGACGACCCCTCAATGGTGAAAGATATGAGACTTGGCCAAGAAGATGGACAAACTACTTGAAAATAAATTTATAAGAGAGATCGGAAGAGCCTCGTTAGTGGGTAGCCAATCTCATCCTGGTTAAAAAGAGCAACAGTGCTTGGAGAATTTGCATCGACTTTACAGATTTGAACAAAGCTTATCCCAAAGACAGCTTTCCCTCACCCAGAATCGACCAGATGGTTGATGCCATTGCCAGACACGAGCTGTTAAGTTTCATGGATACTTATTCGGGTTATCATCAAATCCCCATACACCTAGGAGATGAGGAACACACTTCATTTGTAACAGACAGAGGACTCTATTGCTATAAGATGATGCCGTTCAGATTAAAAAATGCTGGGGTAACTTACCAGCCATAGGTAAATTCCATGTGAGAGTCAGCTTGGAATGACCATGGAATACATGCTCGATCTAAAAGCCTTCAAGCTGAGTAGCACATTGAGGACCTCTTCAGAATGTTCCAAGTCCTAAGAAGCTACAAGATGAAGCTCAATCCAAGAAATGCTCTTTCGGAATGACATCAGGCAAATTCTTAGGATACATAGTTAACCAGAGGGGAATCGAAGCAAGATCGCAGAGAAAGTCAAGGTAAACCTTGATATGGAGCCTCCAAAGTTGGTAACGGAAGTTCAATGCCTGACGGGCGAATTGCGCGCTAAATCAATTTGTGTCGCAATCAACGGACAAGTATAAGCCCTTCTTCGAGGCCATTAAAAGATTGAAGGAATTTGCACGGACAGAGGGGTGTCAGGTCACCTTTATAAAGCAGAAAGAGCACATTTCTTCTCCTCTCCTATTGTCTAAACCGTTGATGGGGAGATGCTGTCCTTGTATTTAGCCGTCTTAGAATCCTTGATTAGTGTGGTCTTGGTCAAAACGAAAGGAGCGGCCCAGCTACCAGGATACTATATAAGCCACACTTTACACGACGCAGAGCTCAGATATCTGCCTATAGAAAAGCTCATGTACGCCCTCGTGATCACCTTGAAGAAACTCCAACCCTACTTCCTTGAAAACACAATCAATGTCTTGAACAGCGCCCTCTTGAGACATGTCCTTCAAAAACCCAACCTCTCAGGGTTAGTCATTTATTCTAAAATATATTTACAACACTCCCTATTAAATGACTATCTATACATTAACTGTCTTGTTAAAAGCCTCGTTTGGAGAAAAATCCAATGAGAAAAAAAACCTACCAAACTAGGAAAAAATAGTACCGTTAATTTCTGAGTACCAATGTGTTGCCTCGTTAAGACCTTGTCAGAAAAACGTAGTGGGACAAAACCTGAACAAAGGAAAAAGAGTACGGCTACTCCCCATGACGTTGATCACTGTAAATCTTTGAGTCAATGCATACCAATTTGATATACCAATTTTCTAAATGTAGATGTTGGTAGTGCCTTTGTGAACAAGTCAGCCACATTAGCACTCGAATGAATTTGTTGAATATTGATGTCACCACTCTTTTGAAGCTCATGTATACAGAAGAACTTGGGAGAAATACGCTGTCCTATCACCTTTGATATAGCCTTTTCTGAGCTATGCAATACAAGCATCACTTTATATAATACAGTTACACTTTCCTTTGTTGAAGCTAATTCGCAGGAATCTTGGATGTGATGTGTCATATTCCTTAACCATACACATTCTCGACTTGCTTTATGAATTGGAATGATTTTAGAATGATTTGAGGATGTTGCAGTCAAGGTTTGCTTTACAGATCTCCATGATATAGCAGTTTCTTCACATGTAACTATATAACCTATTTGTGACTTAGCTTTATATGGATAAGAATGATAACCTACATATGCATATCCCACTAAAGAATATTTGGATTTTTGTGAATAATATAATCTCATATCAATGCTATCTTTCAAGTAACGTAGAATGTACTTTACACCATTCCAATGTCTTAAAGTGGGTGCAGAGCTATATCTTGCAAGAAAATTTACAGAAAAGCTATATCTGGTCGGGTGCAATTTATAAGATAAGTTAATGCACCAGTTGTACTAAGATATAGTATTTCAAGACCAAGTATCTCTTCCTCTTCTTTAAGTGGGTAAAATGGATCTTTATCCACTTCAAGTGTTCTAACGACCATAGGTGATGCTAATGGATGTGCTTTATCCATATAAAAGCGCTTTAACACTTTTTCTGTATATGAAGATTGATGAATGAACAGTCCTTCAAGGACATGCTCAATTTGCAAACCAAGACAAAACTCTGCCTTTCCCAAACCTTTCATCTCAAATTCAAATTCCTTTTTCAAGTATTCAGTAGTTCTATTGAGCTCTTCAAGAGTCCCAATCAGATTCAAATAATCAACATCAGCTACTAAAATTGCAAATCCATTATATGTTTTCTTTATAAAAACGCAAGGACAGATGTCATCATTTTTATATCCTGCCTTCAATAGATATTCACTAAGGTGATTTTACCACATTTGACCATATTATTTCAGCCCATACAGCGACCTTTACAATTTGATTGAAAACATATTTTTGAGATATTTATCATTTGCTTGTGACACTGTAAATTCTTCAGGGATTTTCATGTATATATCATTATCAAGTGAATTGTATAGATATGCAGTTACTACATCCATAAGGCGCATATCAAGCCTTTGTGACACTGCCAGACTTATTAAAAATCTTAAAGTAATCGTGTCTATTATAGAAACCCATGTTTCCTTGTAATCAATTCTTAGTCTTTGAGAGAAACCTTGTGCTACGAGTCTTGCCTTATATCTCGTAATTTCGTTATTTTCATTTCTCTTCCTGATAAAGGCTCATTTATATCCAATAGGAATAACATTTTTCAGGGTTCAAACTATAGGTCCGAACAATTTCCGTTTTTCCTAGGAATTTAATTAGGCTTGTATGACTTCTCTCCATTTTGGCCAATCATCTTTATTTTGACAATCTTTATTGGAAAATTTTAGAATAAAATTTTGTATTTCTTTTGTTAAACATGTCGCTATGACTTACCTAAATTACTTACATATTTATTTTTGTCCAGCTTGTCTAGTCACATTAAAATCAATTAAAATAAATAAGAATTGAAAATCTTAACGGATTAGCTAAATTAGTTTAAGCTCGTGATTCCCAACGATCAAATTCTTGTATCTATTATCAAGCCCTTTTGTATTCTTGGAAGCCAAGAAAAATAATGTGGGAAAGAAATCACAATATTTCTTTTCCATATTCACGTCAACAAATTATCTAAATTGAACCAGGAAAATTTAACCTGAAACCTATAAATCCATTCTTTTATTCAATAATTTTTCACCCCAAAAATCCATTGCAAATTTATTTTCTCTCGAGTCGAGTCCAATCAAGGTCGGTATATTTTTCTTTTCCTCGTCCACTATCGTGCTTGCTCTTCCCAATAGATGTATACTATCATACATACAGATAAATACTTAAGCATATACACACCCCTGCATGTTTATCCTTTCTCAAACTCTCTAGTCTTGTCCCTGATTTGGGTCTGTCAAATTTTGGGGTAAAAAATGATACACCTTTACATACTGCAGGCCTTATACACGGTGTATCTATATGTGCATATATACACACAATTATTGCACCTTCTCTGAACCACCACACAACCACCACCTCAACTGCGGGTCACTAGCAGCGGCAGCTCGCCGGAATCCATCCTCACAGACCTGCCATTCCTGTCCTCTTTACCACGTAGTAAACCCAATAAAAAGTATTACCCACAAACTTGAAGCTTAAGAGCACAATTTCCAACACCCTCTTTGCCGGAATTCACTATCCGGTGTCTATTTTCCATCAAACTTTGTCACAAGCAGTCACAAGTGCCAATTCCTCTTTGCAACTCACTGTTTCTTTGTTTTCACTTTGTTTATGCCAAAATTGGGAATGGAAGTCAATGATTTTGAGTACTTCAATGAAAGATTTGGTACTCAGGTCCCCAAGTTTTGAAATTTTATAAATCAGTCCCTTTAGTTTAAGCTTTTTATAAATCAATCCCTTTAGTTTAATCTTAGGCATATAAGGATTCCAACTCTTGATTTTACCCTTCAGCCATTAAAGTTTAGCATGCATTTTTTAGTCCCAGTCCTAAACTATTTCAGAGTTTCAATTAAGTCCTTAAAGTTTATATTTCCTAGTCATAAAGAATTATTTATACGATTCTAAGATAAATTAATTTCCTTTAACTAGATGAGGCGTGAATCAATAAACTAGTAGATTTCTCACAAAGGTAGCTCAACTCGTGAAGTAAGGTAGACTCTTAATTTATAAAAATGATTTCTCAAAGTTATGCGCATTATTAATTGATTTATGTGGTGAATATTACATGCAAATGTGTGATTACAAAAAAGATTGCATATTATTATATGCTTAAGATCCCTTTATTTTGTATACGCGTATCCGCTTTAATGGATAAGAACGGGAACTCGTATTCATTTATGATGGTTGTTCTCAAAGATCAGATCCACCAAGAAAGAACTATTTGCATGTTTACACGTTATATTTATGACATAAATTAATTAATATGCACTAAAGTCTACGGAGTATATTTTTATACTCATTCTTTCAATTGACAGTTTCAGGTTTTGGAACCAGTAACAGATTGACTGGTGAAGGCTACTAGAAGTCAAACTTAGAAATTATTCCTTTATTTGATTGTTAAATCTCTATTTATTTTTGGACAAGATTCTTTATTCATTATTAAAGATATTTTCTGCATTTATTTATATGTTATAAATTCCGTATTTAATGTAAATTTTAAAGATCAGATTGTTTCTCGGGTTTTCTGAATTCAGGGCATTACAGTGGTTTAGGATCCTCATTCATGATTTCACGAGCCATGCTAAAGTCGAATATGTTGTCTGCGACGATATATTCTCTTTCCCATAATTTTATGAGATAATAAATAATTTATTGAAATCTCATTATTTTTGGATACAGATAGTTCTTTAGGAACTACATTACTTTTATTTGATTGATCAATCATTTTTGTCAATGTTTGGTTCTTGTCTTGTACATTTCTTTTCCTAGGTATAGAATTTTTGGAACCAATTGGTCGACCACACTTCTGGCGTACTTTAGATTCATTTGCTACAATAACCAGTTCTCCAGGGACATCAATTTTTGCTGGAGCATTAACTATCTTTATATAAGATTGTGTCACTTTTCTTATATCAACAAAAGCATTCGACAGTTCATTTGCAGCCTTTTACAAGTGAATGATCCTTTCAAACTCTTGTTCTCATTGATTAGTGCACGTATCAAAATGTGACAGAGTTTTTTCATTCCAAGAAAGATCATGATGCTTTTGTGGATTGTAGTTTATCCCTTCCAATGTTGGGAACTTCATTTCATCAAAATGACAGTCTACAAATCTTGCAGTAAATAGATCACCCGTTAAAGGTTCTATGTACCCCATAATTGAAAGCCAATCAAATTCAACATATATTCCAAGCCTTAGTTGGGGACCCATTTTGGTACACTATGGTTGTAAAATTGGTACTCGAAAACACAACCAAAAATTCTTAAATGAGAGATGTTAGGCTTTCGACCAAAAGCAAGCTGCAAAGGAGAATACTAATGATAAGTTGTTGGCCGAATATGGACCAATGCTGCAGCATGTAATATAGCATGACCCCAAACAAAAGGTGGGATTTTTTTATCTCATAAGTAATAGTCTAGCAATTTATTGGAGACGCTTAATAAACAACTCTGCCAAACCATTCTGAGTATGGACATGGGCAACTGAATGTTCAACTTCAATTCTGATTGCCATACAATAATGGTAAAATGCTTGAGATCTAAACTCACCAGTATAATCAAGATGAATTTTCTTGATCGAATAATCAGGGAATTGAGCTCTTAATTTTATTATTTGAGTAAGTAGTCTAGCAAATGTTGCATTATTAGTAGTAAGCAAGCACACATAGGACCATCTACTGGAAGCATCAATTAATGCCATAAAATAATGAAATGGTCTACATGGCCGGTGTATTGGCCCACATATATATATATATATATCTCCATGAATCCTTTCCAAGAAAGTTGGAGATTTAATATTAACCTTCATACTAGAAGGCCTAATGACTAACTTGCCTTGCACATAGGCAACACATGGGAAATCATTTGCTAAAAGAATCTTCTACTTCTTTAGTTTATGCCCATGTGAGTTATTAATTATCTAGCGCATCATAGTCGCTCTTGGATGCCCAAATCTATCGTGCTAGAGCATAAAGCTCTTTGGGTCAATGAACTTCAGGTTCATGATGTGGTTTGCCTCTTTGATGAATGTATAATAGATTTCCTATGGCAATGCTAAGAATTTTTCTTTTATCTACTTATAGACAGATACAAAGGAATTTATGCTGATGTACTCATTATGATCTACTTGTATCATCTTAATGTGGTATCTGTTGTAGCGGATAACTTTAAAACTCAGCAATTTCTCCTAAATTTGCTAGAGTAAAGTACATCATCAATATTTGATTTAGCATTATTTGGTAGAATAATACAAGCTCTTCCGGAGCCTTCAA
>CAVNYN010091182.1:525-16096 GCA_963692815.1 Nyctanthes arbor-tristis
CCCCCCCCCCCCCCCCCCCCCCCCCCCCCCCCCCCCCCCCCCCCCCCCCCCCCCCCCCCCCCCCCCCCCCCCCCCCCCCCCCCCCCCCCCGGTTCATGTAAGTCACCTGCTTTTGACTTTTGAAATCATTTACATCCCATATTCTCAGAGAACCATCCTCGGAGGATGTTAAGATTGTCTCCTTCTCCTTAGGGTGCCATTGTCCACCAGTCAATCCTGAGATGTGACCTTTTGTATTCTTAAGATCCCGTATATACATGTCCCCCTTGACAAACTCACCCAATGTAAGTCCATCACGGTCATAGATCTGCAATATAAAAACATAAAGATCAGTTCAAACGGAACTTTTGCTGCAGTCTCAAACAAGATACAAAACAAGGATGATCACTATAGAAGCACCTTAGCCTGTGCTGAGCCAGTCACACATAAAAATCGATCTGCAGTTGGACTCCAGCTCAAACCACGAATTTGATGGCCTTCAGATGGTTCAAGCTGTCTGAATGACTGTAGACGAGCGTTCATTCCTTGAAAATCATACATGCGAACCGTATAGTCGTAGCTACCGGACAATACCCTAGATCCAGTGTGATCCACGGCAAGAGCAGAAACCACCTTTCAAAGTATCAACAAGAAGTTCAATCAAGACTAATCAATACATAAAAGGACAAAACTATTGGGCTAAGCATGAGTTTCCATGGCATTTAGATACATCATATATCCTTGAGTTTAGATTTCATTATTTAAGACAATGAAAACATTCTGAACCAATCTACGGACCAATTACTGTGTTGTGATTGTTTCAAGGAACTTCATACCACTTTAATCAGCAAAGGGACCGTCTTTCCTCAAAGCACCCGGACATTTTATTATAGAAAGCTATTTGAATGTACAATTGTGTGAGAGTATCTTTACTGGTAAGAGCATCCAGAAAAGAAAGAAACTTTCTACCACCAGAGAAAACCTAATCAAGACGTAAAGCGACTAGCAAGTATCCTTTCCTTCTTTTTTTCTTTCTTTTTTTCTTTTTCCTTCTTTTTTTTTTGGGTGGGGTGCGGGGGTGATGCAGGGTGGGGTGACCATGACACACATAAATTTTCTACTTCCACTGAGAATAGCCACATAATATCTATATGATCCTTTATCATATATAATCTCGTTCACAAATTGTAAGTGCAAAAAGTCGAAAAGCTTTCAATCACTCTACAGAAGAAAGTTGAAAATTTCTTGGACTCGAAATCCATATATAGTATTGATCGTTATAAGTTTAGTATGTATTATCCAATCTGTACAATTAAATCTCAAAGCACTGACAGAAGGCGAGTTCAGCCAGAAGTCATACCTTAGAGTGCCCCTTCAAAACAATCTCATTGCTCATGGGTATTCGATAATGATCATCCTCTGGTTCTTCATCCATATCATTATCTGAGTCTGTGTCTTCTGGAGCCGGTGGTGGCCGAGGTGGTCCAATCATCGGCTCATCATCCTCCCCATCTCCAGTACTTGGCCCAGGAGGTCCAATCATTGCCTCCTCGTCCTCCTCCTCATCATCACCCCCAGGAGGAGGCCTAGGTGGCCCAATCATCGGTCCATCTTCATCCACAGGTGGCAGAGGCGGCCCAACCAACTCATCCTTCTCTGCACTCTTCCTCGAATTTCCATCAATTCCGATACTGGATCTAGGGTTACGCTTAGGATTCTGGAGGAAGTCCAGCCAAGCTCTAGATGAGCCAGATGTAGAAGGCAATCCATCCGTCTTGTTACTAGAAGTAGACGCCGATGACTTCTTGGCAGTCACGGCGGTGACAGGGCGGAGTGTGGCATTGTGAACAGCCTCGAGAGAGGTTTGGGATTTCGATTGCTTACCAAAAGTTAATGGAAACTGAGCCCTAATTCCATCATATATCTCAGTTTCATCCTCCATCTTCGCCCTCTTAATCGATGATATGTAGCCGATAATGTAACTGAATGTATGGATTGTATGGAAAGACTTGGAGCTTTGTTCCAACGGATAGATTTTAATCAATTTTGAAGGGATTTATACGCTATGCTCTGCCGCCATAGTGGATCTATCCAAATACCAGAATTCGGGTAAAGGGTCGAGTTTGAGGAAGGGATAAGAAATGTAAGAAATGGCTTATTGACGCTATCCGCCCTTTAACTTTCAGGTTATTACATTTTAGTCCTCTAACCTTTTAAACCTGCTATATGTTTTACTAAAATAGTAATAGAAAATGGATAATACGCAAAAAGGTCAAGGATCGTTAGAGAAAAGGCTCCTCATCATTTCATTTCTTAACTAAACACCCCCTAAATTTTATCACTGGAAATTATAAGGAGAATTAGGCTAAAAAATACAAATAAATAGCTGTTTTTCAGTTTGTAATTTGTATAATTCTCGATCCTTGTCTTCTGCAACCAAATATATTACGCAATCTTCAATCGACACTTTCCTTCCTCAAAGCTTATGATTGGTTTTACCACGACATACTTTACAAAAACACCTTTCCCATCAGCATTTACCAAATTCTATTAGTTGATTATTAAATAAAAGTCAAATAAATTTTTATTAGATTAACTAAAGTAATTTTTTGTATCCCAAAAAAAAAAAAAATACCTTTAACAAGATTTTTTATGAAAAAGGCTCATCACTTTTAAGGTTGTGAAGAAAGGCTCCAAACATCTATTTCGACGTTAAATACCACTAACCTTCAAATCTAACAGCGATACACGTCATTTTTGTAAAAAATTGTCAATTTTCATTGATTAAAATCCAATTTTTTATTTTTATTTCTTGGTTAGTATTGTATTATATTTAAATAAAATAAATAATAATAAGACTCATCTATGTGAAATCAAGCTGACGTTCTCATTTAACATATATATGTATGCTAGGAGTTATTTTGGGGCTCCAGCCTAAAGGTTTGAGCAAAGGCATAGCTCCGTCTCCAATAAATGCGGCTCAATCCAAGTTTTTCTTTGAGCTTCTATCGAGTTGAGTTTGCCCTACTCCCAAGTTTGTTTTCTCCCTTTTTTCCCATACTTTTCACAAAAGTAAAAATTTAGTAAATTGAATACAAATACATGTGAAATTGAGTGCTTTATAATTTTACTTTTTAATCAATATACCTCTAAGTTAACACTTTTTATAGAAACTACCACATATATTAGATATAAATTACAACTTATACAAAATAAGCTTGCTTATCTTTTGTCTAAACTTAAGGACCAACTACGTTGTGTGAACACATTTAAACTTGTATATAATTTCATAAAAATGACCCCAATTTAAAAAATTACAACTTATACAAATAAGTTCATTTATCTTTTGTCTAAACTTAAAGACCAACTACGTTGTGTGAACACATTTAAACTTGTATATAATTTCATAAAAATGACCCAAATTTAAATTTAAAAAAAGGGGTGTAATTACGAATCAAGAGACAAATAATCTTAGCCTAAATTTATGACCTAACTTAAACTCAAGTTATGTTCCAATTTTAAGAGTTGTTGACCATACTCAACAATCGTATATCAAACAAGCCTCGAATTGACTCGATTCGAGCTCTTTCTGGACTGACCCGCAGCCGGCGATTAACTTCACTTACTCCACCAGTCCACCTCCCTCCCAACTTCTACCCACTTATATCCCAAACAAGCCCTTGTAGTAAAATATGAACAACCATGTTATACTTATCTACTTGTATGAAAAAATTTACACAATTTTTTACATTAAACATGACAATATCTTATTTTCCACATATCACATTATTTTTAAATCAATTTTAGTCACATGGCTATCATGCACTGTGTAAAAATTTATGTAAAGTTTTTTCTTGTAAAAGCAAAATAAATTTGTTACGTGCTTATTATTTCATATGATTTGATATATATATATATATATATTTTTTGGAAAGGTCAATTTCATAATTTTTTTAAAGTACAATTACAGAACTGCATCATAACAGTACAAATGCGCATATACATTTATCCTACTGAAACACAGCGTCAAGAAAATCAACAATACAAACTAACATATAGTGAGAATACACATTACAATAAAATGTAGAAAATACTCCATATAAGGGAATCGAACCTGATACTTTTAGGTCTCAGTACCTCAGCGTAACCCTTTAACCAAATGAGCTAAGTCTCGTTGGCATCAATTTCATAATTTTTAGCTACATGTTTTTATGAATAATAAAGTTTTGGCAGCAACAGTAGCTACAATAGTCCTAGTTTTTAGGGATTTTATTCTATTTATTATCTTTCTAGTGCTGAGTGGTTATAACTATTTGAAAAGTTGAAGTGGTAGAGAGCAAAGTTAGTAATAATGGAAGAATTTATTCCAGCAAGGTAATTTGCTTGAGGTCCCAGGTTAAACTGATTTCTTGGATTATTTTCCCTCAATCACAATCATTTATTTAATTTAAAGTGACTTCTTTGAGAAATATCTAAGCGTGTCAAATTGTCTGCCGTCCTTTATTTTGTCACTCCAGCCAAGAGAACGGCAGCCCAGATTTCGGCCAGTCTTCATCTGGGCCGGAGCAATCAGAAACCAAGTTTTCCATTCATTTTATATTCAAACACTTCTCTTCTGCGGCTTCCAAATTTCGCCTGCAAAATGTATATATGCTTCTTAAAGAGTCAAAAACTGCATGTTTGCATGTGTGATTCTTGTAAAAGTGTTTAATTTTTTTCTGTAATAATTTTATTCTGTAATGCCGTCTGGGTTTTGTTAATTCTGCAGGGAAGGAAGTTTGAAGCCAATGGATGCAGAACAACTCAGGGAGTGTGCTCACAAGATGGTAGACTTCATTGCAGATTACTACAAGAATATTGAGAATTTCCCAGTTCTCAGCCAAGTTCAGGTGTTACCTCGAACCTACATTCACAGTCTATGTGCTTTAGATTCTGTCCTTGATGATCAGTTTTTGAGAGTGCATCAGACGTGTTGTGTGGTTCTTGGACTATTATTTTTTTGAAGTTCATATAATGATTTTCGAGAAAAATACTAGCATAAAAATTTTGAGAAAATCACTGAGAATTCTGATTGAGAAACTGTGTGTTTGATAAATGTCCTACTGAAAATTTCTTGAAGACGGGCAGCTTCTTGATCGTTATTAACTAAAGCATGATGGTTTCCCCCCTTATGCAGCCTGGATATCTGCGTGAACTTCTGCCTGATTCAGCACCATCTCAACCTGAGTCATTAAAAGATGTTTTGGATGGTAAATGTATCCTTGTATCGGGATTGTACTGTATTTGCAATTGCAATGCCATTTCTTGATTGGTCCTTTCTTACTATTTAGTTGGCAAGAAATATGAATACCTTGTAACTGATAGGCACTCAAACTAGATCGATTTACTCAAATATCTTTATTGATGGTCCATGTAATCATTTTCATTGCAGATGTTCAGGCAAAAATATTACCTGGAGTGACACACTGGCAAAGTCCGGATTTTTTTGCATACTATCCATCCAACAGTAGTGTTGCTGGATTTTTGGGGGAGATGCTTAGTGCTGGGATTAACATTGTGGGGTTTAGTTGGATAACTTCACCTGCTGCAACAGAACTTGAAACAATTGTCCTGGACTGGCTTGCTAAAGCACTTAAGCTGCCTGATGAGTTCCTTTTAACAGGCATACCGTTTCAAAAACTTCACTGAAAAGATCGGAAGAGCTTAGTGATTTTTGTTTTTTAAACTCGTTACTTATTTTTCTGTTATTCATAATTATTTGATACATGAAATTTTGTTTATACTGGGAATGTTCCAGGACAAGGAGGTGGTGTGATACAAGGCACAGCAAGTGAAGCAGTGTTAGTTGTGCTTTTGGCTGCTCGGGATAAATTTTTGAGAAAGGCTGGGAAAGATGCCCTTGGAAAGCTTGTGGCCTACAGTTCTGATCAAACTCATTCTGCTCTACAGAAAGCCTGCCAGGTATATCAAATTTTCTGCGAGTACAAATTTCTTCTGTCATTAGAACCACTTGATTCATTTGGCCTACTTAGCTCTGCAAGTTAAACTATTGCAATACCATTAATTGTAGAAGTTGGCAAGGTGTTTATGTTTTGCAGACATGAAAAGAGTCACTCTTGTGGAGCAATTTTTCTTTCTCGGCCAACGTTTGCTGACTTCATAATTTCTCATCCGTGTTCATTACAATTTGTGGCAGATAGGAGGGATTCATCCAGAAAACTGTCGAGTACTTAAAACAGACCCTTCCACTGAACACGCGCTAGCTCCTGATTCGCTCAGTCAAGCAATTTCAGAGGACATAACTTCTGGTTTAATTCCCTTCTTCTTGTGTGCAACTGTAAGGAAACTGAATAAAAACTAAAGTAAAAATTAAAAAGCTTGATGGGTTTTATGCATGCTTGTCCAGCCTGTATCACGCCCTTGTTGCTTCACGAATTAACTCGTTCCATCTACTCCTAGAGTACTTTGAATTGCTTACTTTCTGAATGGGAACAGTTTATATTGTCAATTATACCTGTATGTGTTTTGTGAAGTAAATAGTCTCTCTTACGTTGTGGATGACCTAAAAGTAAGGAGTTTTTTAAATAAAATACTTGCATTATTTTCATTTTTGCATATATTGTTCCTGTAAAGGAGACCACTAATCATTTGTTTTACTTCAGTCTTTCATGTTCACTGAAGATTTTCCTTTTTGTCTAAATAGATTGGGAACATTGGGCATCAATGTTTTTCAATACATCCTCAATGGGTGATATTCCTGCTCATTTGATACCTAAACTTAGTCCTGCTGATTTAAACTTGACTCAACTTACTTGAGAGATTACAGTTTTATTTACAACAGTAAAGGGGATTCCATAAGTTAAAAGTACCTTAATCATTTGAAACTCCCCCTGGGGTCCTGAAGGTGGCCTATCATTCATGTTTCAACTAGTAATTAATCAAGAATGCTCTAGAGAATTTTGGTAGTGTGTACTCCATTTCCAATAAGCAACAAACAAAATTTACCATGGAATTAGATTTGCTTTCACTACTGGTATCCTATTAAATTGGAGGCTTGCTTTCTTTTTGTAGGTTGGTACTACATCATCAACAGCTGTGGATCCCTTGCTTGCATTAGCGCAGATTACAAAGGTGGGATTCGCAAATAAAATTCCAGATAAATGTCAAGGATATTATATTAAGAGGGTGTAACTTGTGGTGGTTGCCTCAAGCCAATATATTAATTTTTCCTATTATTTACATTTTACCAAAAGGGAGTTTCTTTCAGTTGCCTCAAGTTCACTTCAAAGTAATCTCCACATCAGTGCATAACCAAATGATTGAGGGACTGGCTTAAGATAATCAGTGTAAACACAGTCTGTAAATTGACTCTGCCACTAGATCAGTATCTAGTCTGCAAGAATTGATCTTCTCCGATAGCTCAATCATTCGTTACATCCACTAACTTACCTGAGCTAGTAAAATTATAAATAAATATATTCAGAATGTGTAGTCTATTCTGTCAACCCAGATCTTACTTAGCAGTCCTTCAGGCTAGAAGCAATACCATAAATCTGAAATGGGTTTTTGATGCAGGACCTCCTCTCTAAATAGAATACTTCAAGGTTGTCTTGCAACAAAATGAAAAATAAACTCTCACCATTAAGATGCAAAACTAACAGAAAAGTTCTTATTTCACCTACTAAAGCTTGGGAGATGTCATATTTATATTTTTAAGCTCATAGATGTCCTAATTTGGCTGGGAAAAGGAATCTTAGAAACTAAGAATTTTGCTTTAACTAGTTTTAGACTGCCAATCAATCTATGACCAATGCAAATTAAAGGACCTCCATAACTAGAATAAGATAACACTAGAATTCTTAACACAAAATAAATACTAAAAAAAATATTAAGGGATAAAATGTTGGTAAGAAGCTTGTCTTAGATTTCCAAATAGGTCATCCATAATTTTCATGTCTATGCATTTGGTTTTGTTTTTTTTTATCTTTTTTTTTTTGGCAGCTTCTTATCTATATTGTTCCACATACCATAAATCTATCTACAAAATGGTTATTATTCTAGAAGAAAACTAAATCCACTTATGATGGATGCATGATAACTTGACAGAGTCATGGAATGTGGTTTCATGTGGATGCTGCTTATGCTGGAAGTGCTTGCATCTGCCCAGAGTTCCGCCACTATATTGATGGTGTCGAAGAAGCCGACTCCTTTAACATGAATGCACATAAGTGGTTTTTAACTAACTTTGACTGCTCAGCTCTTTGGGTTAAGGTCTGTTACTCGTTTCAATATTATCTGACTGTAACACTTGGCAATTTTTATCAATGGATCACAGCATTAATTTTTCATGTCATGCTTCTGAGAATCCCATGATGGGAAAGGCTAAAAACTAGTCTATATATATATATATATATATATATATATATCAGCCATATGAAAAATGTTGAACAAAGTATTCAAATTTCAGAACTTCACTAAGAATCTGCATGTTCTGCTTCTTTCTTTCAAATGAAGAATTTATGGTTAGTTGGATTTATGGTTAGTTAGATTCATTTGAAGGGTGTTGGCAGCTGATCAGTGTCAAATTATCCCGGATCTTCTTAAGCCTATAACTCTGAAAGTTAGTTTGGTTACTTGTTGTCTTATAAACAATTATTATGACTATGACTACTTCTGTAGTTGCTTTATTTTTGTAATTTTCTTTGTATAATCTATTAACTAATGTAACAGGAACTTCTAAACTTGGAAAATATCATGGGGAAAACCTTTTTATGTTTTCCCAGTATATTCCATTCCCCAAATGAAATAATCTATGTTATTTCGTTGTCAACAGGACAAGAGTGCGCTCATTCAATCACTGTCAACCAATCCCGAGTTTCTTAAAAATAAAGTAAGCATGTTGAATTGCTACTTAAGTAATATCCCTATTGAAATTGACATACTTGTAGCAAAATATTGATTGATAAGCACTATATATATATATTTTTTTTTTCCCTCCTCCTCCTACTTGTTAATATGTGATACATTATTCAATTCTTAAAACTCTTTTGGAATTAAACTGAGGCAGTTGGTTGAATGTTTTGTCTTGCTATTTAGGGGTTAGCAAATGCATGTAACATCGATTGTCCTTAACCTCCTCAATTTCAGTCATGTGTTGGAAGACTCATTTTAGCATATTGAGAAAGATATTCTCTTTATGATGATGCATATTATGAAAAGCTCGTTTTCTTATCATGTTCATGTCTCGTTTATACCAGGCTTCTCAAGGAAACTTGGTTGTTGATTACAAAGATTGGCAAATACCTCTTGGCCGCAGGTTTAGGTGCGTCATGTGATATGACAGGACATTTACTAAGTTGCCGAACTAGCTGCTTTAGGCTTACGATAACTCGCAACCAGGTTCCTGATGAAAACATTAACGTTTAGCATGTACATGAAACTTAAAGGTGGGGAAAATTCATGATTAAAGTGGAGAAGATATATAATTGAAAATGAATTTCTTTTCTTGTCAAATAACCCATTAGGGAGAGAAATTGATCTGTAGATTTATTTGCATCATCTTTGTTTTTCTGCATTCACAGCCTTGGGCAGTTACGCCTACACTGAACTGTACTTGATTTGCATTCAGTCCACCTCCCAAAAATTATGTAGACTAAGCTGGTGAATCTGTATTTATATTCTGAATACTTGTGATTTCACCTAAAAGATGTGTCCTGTCCTTTCGTGGTGCCTGATTTTCTAGCGTGCAGTCTGCACTAGGTAGTTTGAATCTTTCTGTTTTAAAGTTTTAGGGTTTATATTTGTAATTATCTGTGAGATTAGTAGTCTTTTTGCATTTTCTGTATCCAACCTCCACCACCCCCGGGTGGGGCCCCCCACAAAAAATAAAAATAATAATAATAAATGTTTAATATGGATGAAGGTAAGTGATCAAAACAGAGATAACGTATGAGCTTTACCATGTGATACCCCACTTGTAGGATTTTAGGAATTGTAGAATGACAGTCAAGTGGCTCACTACTTTTCCTCCCTACTCAATTAATAATAATCAAATGAAATTATTTTGTTTCAAGCAGATGGTATACCATATGTGATTTAGTTCCTAGATGAAGGCAAGCATGCACATTTATCTGTATCTTGGGTTGGTATAAGTTGTGTCCAAAATATATGTACTATTCTTTTCTTTGTTTTTTCTTGTACATATCAACCACTTCTATATTCATAGAGTGGATGTGTTTAAATCTTGTCAAAACGATTTTCCTTCTAGTTCGTTCATAATGTTACTGTTTTCCCTTGCTCTTAGGCCAAGATCTGATAATGCTTTTCTTTTATCACATTTTTATTTCTCAAAAGAAAATGATATAATGTGTTCTTAATTCAAAAATTGATAGAGTTCTGAGTTCCATAAAATTTTGTACTAAAGTTTCCTGTGTCTGATATGGTGCTTCTTCCCAGAGCTCTCAAATTGTGGATGGTCTTAAGAATGTATGGGCTGGAAAACTTGCAAGCTTACATAAGAAAACATGTTGAATTGGCTAAAATGTTTGAAGAACTAGTGAAGCAAGATCCAAGCTTTGAGGTAAATGATGTTCCTTGATTATTTTTTATTTATTTATTTTGTACATGGAATATTTGAGGTTCATGATAGTATATTTGTTTAATTATTTGACGAGGTCTGCAGTCTGCTGAATGTCTTCCTTGAGGCTTTATTTGTTGTTTCACATTGTGTTCGATGAAATAATAATCCCTAGTTTCCTTAGTGTCCGTGCAGAAAAAACTTGATTGATAATGAATCTAACGGGTAATGCAACATGCAGATTGCTGCTCCCCGGAGATTTTCTTTAGTTTGCTTCCGTCTGCTACCTTCTCAGAACAATGAAGATTGTGCCAACAAACTAACCATGCCCTTTGGATTCTGTAAACTCAACTGGAAAACTTTTCATGTCTCATACGGTATGCTTAAATTTATGTTATGATTCCTCGAGATAAATGCTTGATTTTGATCGCTGCCATTCTTTTAAGGTAATAGACTCCTTAGTATTAAACCAAATTTCCGTTTGTAAATTTAAAGTAAACTATTAAGGTCGAAAATTTTCTAGCGTCACTTGGTGGAACCTTATGGTGCCATTTGCTGGCCCTATATTCTAAATGGACTAAAAAAGGAAAAATAACTGACCCCCTTATTGATGAGGCCTGCCATCTGCTGGCACTAGAACGGGACTGCCATTAAGGAATTATTAAGTTTTCGACTCTCTCAACATGAAATACTGGTTGTCTCTGGAAAACAAGTAGTGACATTAGCTTGATCATCTACCATCTTGAGATGACTTTGCTCATTAATTCAAGCACATGTGCAGGTTTTATCAAGTAAATACGTATTGCGATTTGCAGTTGGGGCTCCATTGACAGAAGAGAGACACATAGTTGCAGCTTGGAACGTGATACAAGACAAGGCTTCTGCTTTATTGAGGTTTTTGTAGAATGAGCTTATTCCTCATCATCTACACATCTATGAAAATTTCAAACTTAATTCTTTTCGATTGGGTCTACTTACCCTTTTTAAGACTCATTGTTGTATTCTTGTCTAAATATTATTACCTGGCCTTTGATGAAGGTTAATGCCTTCTGTTTGGGGGCTCGTCAAGCTTCTGTTTGATGAAGGATGATGTTCAACTATCTTGTGTTTGATTCTAGTAGGTTTTAATACTAATATATCAGACTTCCAACTGCCATGAATTATTTTCGACAATATGCAGGTAACAAGTTACATATTCTAAGATGGAAGTCCAATTTAGTCTGCATCTCATTTGTCAAAGCCCAACATGCTCTAACAAACCATCCGGTCTACTTACCCTTTTTAAGACTCATCGTTGTATTCTTGTCTAAATCTTATTACCTGGCCTTCGATGAAGGTTAATGCCTTCTGTTTGGGGGGGCTTGTCAAGCTTCTGTTTGATGAAGGATGATGTTCAACTATCTTGTGTTTGATTCTAGTTGGTTTTAATATTAATATATCAGACTTCCAATTGCCATGAATTATTTTCGACAACATGCAGGTAACAAGTTACATATTCTAAGACGGAAGTCCAATTTAGTCTGATCTCATTTATCAAAGCCCAACATGGTCTAACAAACCATCCAGTCTATATAAATTTTTGAAACAAACATTTGAATTTCAAAAGCTAAATAAAAACAGACGTTCAAAGAACCCAGTCCTTGACTGTACCAGCACTAACGGGACATTTTAAAATGATTGGAAGGCAACTGCACTTACTACCATACGTCTGGTGGGACGGGATAGACGTATGGTAGGAGAACGAGACTTGTTAAACGCTTGCATAATGTGCATTTAGGCACATCACATCAATTTTGCGCGTTGACGTAGGCCATTGATGTGGCGTGACGTTGCACAAGCATTTGTATCATTTCTCATGAAGAGAGAAACAAATAAATGTTCCTCTTATTATTAGTTGTCATTCATCCGGCCTATAAAGTTTAAGTCACGTCTATTTCAACGGTTATCACTATGTTACTACAACTAGAACATGACTAACAGGACATTATTATTATTCAAGTAAAACCATGCTTTACTCACTATGTCGCCTTTTAGCCTTTAATTCTGTTTCAAATTTGCATATGGTGAACTAAATCATGCATACATATCTCACGAGACCCACGCGTACTACACAAATCTCCATCATTTAACTTCAATCTATTTTTCTTTTATTTCAGAAAAAAATAGAAAGATGTGAAGAAAAAATCCAGGTACTCTAGGAGTACCCCATTATGGTACTCCAAGTCAATCAACAACTTACTCATGAGTTCTTGAGCCCTATTTGTAGGACTGTTGACCCATCTGTAACACACATGTAAATTGCTAATTCGTCAGGAGTTAGAGCTGGATTACCAAATATTTTCTCCCACAATTCTCCCACAATAGAATTGTTAAATTTAAATCGTTATATAAGCAATAAAATAAGTCTCAAGTGATTGCTAAGAGACATATAAACATATTAAATTTAATTATTGATTACTAACAAACTTGGAACGTTAAAATTTAAAAACAATTACCGTTCAAGCCAAATCAATAAACTTTTTAGAAAATACTCACATTTAATGCAACTACTAATTTTGAGGGTGATGTTTATAGAGTTAGATCGAGTTCTTGTATGGAGTTCGAAAACAAATTGAGATCGGTCACATTACATAATGTGATTGTTTTCGATATGAATATATAGAAAAACTAAATTTTGAGTTGTTAATTAATAATGATACTCAAAATGGGAGTTAAATGCTGCACCAAAACACGTGCAAATTAATGGCATGGTCCCAATTTGAAACGGCATATTACCCGGCTGCGGGCCACGCTAATCCATCCCAACTAATAATTGACAACTCCGTACTCCCAGCACGGTAGGGATGTCAACGAGTCGAGTCGAACCGCCAACATTTAGACTCGAGTTCGTCTCAGACTTTTTTGGTCCCGAGCTGAAAAAGCCAGAGCCAAAGCCCAGCTCAACTCGACCGTGAAAATTAAGCTCGACCCGAGATTTGACTCAAGCATTTTCCGAGCCAAGCTGAACTAGCCCGCCCGGCTTGGCTTTTTTTAAATTTTATTCCTATTTTTAATTTAATTTTTTTCTTTCCTATCCCGTTAGGCCCGTAATTACGGGCCGGCCCATTTGCCCCGCCAAGCCATATGGGTTGGCCTGGCTCGAGCTTGCCCCAGAATTTGGGGCACGGCTCGAGCTCGAGCCAGTATTAAACGAGCCACTAGCAGGCTCGGCTGGGGCTTTTTATGGGTCGGGCCACGGGCCGCTCGAGCCGGCAAGTTCGTTATGCATCCCTACACCACAGTCTATATGAAAACTTCATGAGAAGGAATTGCCAGAAATGTCAAAATTATGAGTGTATTTGCAAAAATGCCTGAAATTTTACTATTTGCATTTATGGCCCAAACGTCAAATTCTTACTTAAACTAGTGATGGCACGTGCCTATATAAGACTATATTCTTTAACATGAACTATTTTCTAACTTTGCCCGTGGATGCAAATTATAATATTGTATTCCTTAACAGTTAATATGAATCATTTCTTAACTTTATAATTCAATGTAAAGTATACATTGCCAATGCTACATCATATGACTTGGTCTCAATAAAAAATTGAAGGCATTGCTACCAACACAACTGTATAGCTAGTAGGCAACTTTGACAAGTCTAAGTCAACTTTGGTATTTTAATTAAAACCTTGGCGTTGTTTTCGACGTATTGTTTCTTGATCTTTGCCTTGAATTTCTTGGTTCAGCTAAAGCATGGCCTGGTCATGTCCATTTCACAAAGAACGAATTGTTGTATGCAACAAAATCAGACCTGTAGTATAGCGGCGAAAGCAAAATAGGAAATCCATTAAAACTAAATCAAGAAATGACATCAAGAATTGTAAAATAACATAGAAATATCCTATTTGTCTTTTCTACATTAGAATTACGCAAATGTTTAAACAGAGGAAAGTCAACAACTTTGCACATCAGACTAATCCATCTTGAAACTAATGAATTGACTGGCAAGAATGGTACCTTCTCAGATGCTCTAGTTCACATGATTTGTATGTATAATACATACATAATCCCTTGTATATAGTTGCACCATCATAAGAGGCTGAACTCATAGAATCTATTATTTTCAATGTGAAAAGAGAAAGCCAACTCTTATATCATTCATACAAATTTCGCAGCGGCTGCACCCACACCTCCTAAGCCTCACACGCCTACACAAATTATAAGATCTTGCTCTTCAGTGCACAAAACCATCAAGACCAGGCAAATCTAAAATAATTGAACAAATCATGAATTATATATGATGATATTCATATCAAGTAATTCATCCATGTTTCTTTGTAAACAACTGTCTCAAGGCCCTTCATCACACAAGAATGAGAAAACATATTTTAGCTGAAGTACATTAACACCGGATCTGCTATTATATATTTTTTTCTCATACAATAGTGTAAAAGAGAGAAGCTAATTTTCATGAAGCAATTGGTTTCTACCAACATATTTTAACCATCCTCATCCTCGTAATATAGAGATCATATTTTAACCATCCTTTGAGTACAGATTATGAGATTTCCTGTTCTCTATCACTCAAACAACAAATTTTTTTTATAGATCCGTTCCCGTGTGCCTATCACTTTTCCCGACTTTTTCCTCAAATCAAGTATTGCCATATAAGCATGTGGGTTCTATAAATGAACAAAACTCACATTGGCTCTATAGAAAATTGACGTGTCTCTCTAGCATGGCAGGAAAGGCATCTACTTGATTAAATTGGTTTCAAGCCTTTTTGTAACACTTATCAATATTTTCAACAAGAAGCTCTATAATTTTTAGCACCTAGCTTCTCCGCTAGCTCACTTCGAGCATGTTTAGCGTTGGAGGAAAATGGAAAATGGAAAATGGAAAAGGAAAAGGAGAGGGGAAAATAAGTAAAGGAGAGGCCACCTTTTTCCACCACAAATCTCTATTTAAAAAAAAAAATAGAAAAAGAGGAATTTTTATACCCTAACACTATCTGGCATTGTGAATTCCCCC
>CAVNYN010091212.1:511-31153 GCA_963692815.1 Nyctanthes arbor-tristis
CCCCCCCCCAAAAAAAAAAAAAAAACAAAAACAACAAAAACAACAAAAGAAAAAAGAAAAAAAAGATGGAGGCCTAAAAGCGTTGAGACTCTTTTGGTGTTTCTAATAAAATAATAATAAAAATAAATAAAGGAGGCTATATCAACACCAAATTTGTAAAAGAGTTAATTTTAATTAACTGAGAGTTCGGAACGAACAAAGGATAGAAGATAAAAAATGAAATTCAAAGAAGTTAAGAACACATATCTGAATTCGAGTAAAGATTAAGGACATCTAGTTCATGAAATCGAGGATAAATTAAGGACATTTGTTATATTATTATCTCATTATGTTGTTGTTATTATTATTATTATTATTATTATTATTATTATTATTATTATTATTATTATTCTTCGGAACGAAATCTCATTATTATGTTATTATTAGTATTACGTTATTACACTGCATACCATAATTAGAACGGATTATCTAACGTTAATGGAAAATATCCAGCCTAAATTCACTCAATCATTTTAAGCAAATATTTTGCAACACCCCACCCTACCCCACCTCCAATCCCTATATAAATCGGTCATTAGTCAGCACAGAGTAACACACATCCTTTTCTTCTTCAAAAAGCAATATTTTGCTGCATAAAACCCTCACAGAATCAACATGTCAAAGTTCATCAGCTTTCTTCTGGTGGCCACCCTGCTTTTCACGGTAGCTTCCGCCACTCGCCGTCTGGACACTACTCTCTATCAGGTAAACAAGAAGAAATCATAGCATCTTTCAATAATTTTGATCATCATATATACAGTCATTCACCTCTTTTTTGGATTCAAATAGGATGGTGGAGCAAAGAGCAACGGAGTTGCTGCTGAAGAAAACTGTGCAGGAGTGGAGACTGACGAGTGTCTGATGCGCAGAACACTGAATGCTAATGTTGATTACATTTACACCCAGACACACCCACCCCACCTTTAGCTCTGTTTTTTTGCAGTTTTCTGCAATTTGCATTTGCTTATTGGGTACAAATCTTATTCAATTTGTCATGAGCATTGAATGCTTAATGAAAATAAATAAATAATTTTTAGATTATTTCTTTTTGTTTTTGCATTTTCTGAAACCCTTTTGTTGATTTATTTGTTTTCCCAAAGTTAATAGAATTGTCAATTCATAGTTAGCTGCCGATTAGGGAACCGTAAGAATCACTGAATAGGACCCTTGTAGAAGCTGCTATATCGAGCACAATTGATTTTGTATTGGGTCAAAAACTTCGGTAATAGATTGGAGCAAGTAGTTTTATCAGAATTGTAAATCATGTAACAACAATTAAGCCATTCAATGAATTTTATGTCCACCACTATAAGAAGAATCTATAACTGAAACGAAGGTTCAGACTAATATACTGAAGACGCTGTTCAAATTGATTCTCATGGCTAAAGGCAAACCCTAGAGTTATTTGGTCACTGATGTAATAAACAAAAGAGAAGCAGCAACTAATAGTGCCTGCAGAAGAGCAAGATAACATTAACCTAACTGCAGGCATACTGATCTCTTGAACCATACTGTAAACTTTAGCAGGTTTGTGGGTGTGTATGCCTGGTGCATGTTGGAAAGGTAGACTTTAAAAATACCCGACCCACAAGCTGTGCACGTGTTGGATACTCACTTCTCTCAGCTTTCTGTAGATGCTCAAGATAGACCAAGAAACAAAATTCTTATTCAGAGGCTTACCAGGATATATACACTTTCAAGAATGCTATTCATATCCTTCAAGTAGTTTGACTTGTCGGAAGTGATACATAAATGTACATAGAAATTTTGTCTGATGAAAAATGCATAGAGACTAGTAGATACATTTGTATGAGGTTTGTTTCTAATATTATGAAAGCAGCATCAAGAAATTCAGTTGCTTACTTGCTTCCGTTTTTCCATTTCAATCTGACCGTAATATTAGCAGCTTGTCCTTCATATGGTGCCTGACACAACACCTAGAGCATCTTATGCCTGTTAAAAGTTTCAGGGGGCCAAGAAGCTTTGCTTGTCCTAATATAGTACAATCCATACGATTCTCCCTCAGGAGGCTAACATCAAGAGGCATATTTCTCTCCTTGGAAGACCAAAAGAAAGTCTCATGTGATCATTTCGTATGGTTATAAACCACCTCACTGAAACAGAATTTCCTAATTATTATTAAGAATAGGCAGCATTTCTTGAGGCTTAAACCATTAGTAGACATGGAACTTCAGGCAGAATTGCAATTCAGTACCCAGAGATTGTGACATGCAAGTAGAGCTTTCTTGAAGATGCTAGATATATATGTTACTTCTTTGCCCCAATTATGCAAAATTCCCGGATCGAAAGATGCAGATTAATTCAGGCCAGTAACAGAACTCGAGTACTAACAAGTACAGACAATGCAAGACATATTACAATAATTACAAAAGACTTGGCACCAATGTACCTGATGACTTCAAGTCCCCTCCCCACAACCTCATCATGGACTACATTAACACTTCTTTTTAAGCACTCCAATATCTTCAACATGAAAAACTCCACCACAGATCTAACTGTTTCAAATGTCACTCTGCCAGTAACATCAAGCACAAATTTCCGATTGCTTGGCACTGCCAGTGTTGATGAAACACTATTCATCCATCCACTACTTTGAAGATCAACATATCCATTTGCCTCTTTCACTTTCCTCAAAGATGCTTCCTGTACACGACCCTTGTCATTTTCCACGAGTGAAGATTCACTATGCTCAAAAATGGAGGGGGAACATGAACCTGAAGGAGAATGAGACTTTGAAGTTGTTAATACTTGGTGAGATGTCTTCACAAGAGTTTCAACAGCCCCATTACATACAGAAACCAATACATCCTTCACCTTACTCTGATGCTTAGGATTTGTCAAACCGGAGAATATTTCATCATAGAAATTAATGTCCATTGTTTTATCAAGATAAACAGTAACTGCAGTGCCAACAAAGGTCTTGATGCAATCAGCTATCAACATTCTACTTCTATCATCCGTTACCACATCAACCCATCCTGGCAGTCTTGACAAATTAGAGTTTGCAGACAACCCACCCAAGTGATCGTCTTCACTCAACCCTTCAACCGATGTATTGTTTGCATAAAATCCCAAAACCAAATTCCTCGCAAAGCTGCCAACAACTGCAGAAACAAACCCTGTCCCAGCAGTTGACATCAACTTATCCACAACCCTATCAGAAAAACTTGGATTACCCACTTCTTGAATCTCACTCCTATTTGCTACAGTATAGCCCCTTAAAATCCCAATTGTCGTTGCCTGGGAAAGCCTAGTCACTGACTCCGAAAGCTCCTTTGATCGACCAATTTTTGACAATTGCTTCAAGCTAGTGGGGATTTCATCAGAATAAGACTTCAGAAATTCCTTAAGATCCTTGGACACAACACTTACGGTATCCGCAGATTCAGAAACCATTTCTGCCATTGAAATTATAGCTCCAAACAGCTTGATAAGTCTTACCCTTCTTCTCACTACTGAAGGCATGTGATACACTTTGTACACACCATAACTAGAGCATCCGAGCAATCCCAGAAACAGTATCCATTTCTTGTTCCTTCGAGTAAAATCCAATAAACGCCTTTTGACTAACACAATTTCCATGTACTCCAAATCAAACAACACTTAAGATCTATAGCTCCTAAAACTCCCAATTTTCTGCTTTGACGACAAATGATACAGGACACGCACCCTATAGCTCCAATTAAATGAAAAATAACCCAGGACCCAGCAGTAAAGTCTGGATTATCAGGAAACAAAAATTCTGGGAAGCAATCTAAAACTTTCAATTTTAGGGGTTTTCAAGAACGCAAAAATTAGGGGGAGATAAATATTTCAAAATACGATTGGCCCTGTAAGGACGTTGAGAAAACTAACCTGTGACGACGAGTAGTTGCGGAGGGTAATGATGCAATGACAAAGGTACCGAATTTGTTTTATTTATGGGATTAATGTCATCCAGAAAAATAAATAAATTAAAAAAATGGAAGAAACAGGAGGGAAATTCAACGGAAAATGTAGGAGTGGTATTTGATTTGTTGCTTATTGGAGGATGCAGACTTCAAATTTGGACGAAATCAATCGCACGAATTACTTCTACATTGTGATGCAAAACGTGCTTAACAACTGTGTTTGGCAACTCCATTTATAAACAAATTTGTTTATAAATTGCCGTTTGATGTCATTTGATTGGTTTTACTTTTTTTTAAAAGTCAAAAAGTAAAAATCAAATTGCAGTTTTTGACTTTTCACAAAAAATAATTAATAAAATAATGTCACGTAGCAATTTATAAACAACTCAGTTGCCAAACACACTGTTAAGGGTTTGAAAAAATAACAATTTTGTTGGGTAAAAGTACACAAACACCCTTCTTGCAAAAATGGACAAAATAAATGGATGATTGTGATTTTATATAGGGCACACGTCTCAATGGCACAAATTGAAAGATGTTGGATGAGTTAATTAAAACACACCGTGGGCATTTTCTTTACACAATGGACAAAATATATTTGGAGGGGAAAAAAAGAAGATGATAAATGTGGAATTTCTTAAACATAGATTTTTTCCAGCAATAGATGTAATTTGTAAGCTTACAGCAGTAATGTAACCCGTAATTATGGAATACTAAATTTTGGTTAGAAAGAAACATAGAATTTCTCTAAGTGTATAATTTTTCCATCAACAGTTGTGGTGTGTTTAAACTTACAATGGTAAAGTAATTTGTAATTGTAGGATACTACATTGAGGTTACAGAGATATATGTAGAATTTCTCTAAATGTATAATAATATTTCCAGCAACAGTCATGATGTGTTTAAACTTACAGTGATAAAGTAACTCGTAATTATAGAATACTACATTTAAGTTATATAGAAATATAAAATGTATCTAAACATAGAATTTCATCGTCCGGTGGTCGTATTTAGAAGTTCCGGTGGACATGCGTTTTGCAGGGTTCGATTGTAGGTGGATGGATTTGGAGCTTAGGGTTTTTTGCTTTGTTATTTGAATCCAATTTTCCCATGTCCAAGTTTGTGTTTATTTCTTCTGCGTCTTATCTAATTTAAATTCCCAATGAGTTTTTGTTTTCATTTTTTATTATTTTTTTGAAAATAAATATATATATATCCTACTGAAATAGAGTGAAAATAAATCGACAATACATTGACAATATATTAACCCCTATACATAGGACTATAAACTACAATAATATATAGAAAAACCAGTGTTCTAGAAAGCATGAGCTTATGCGCGCTTAAGCGTAACAATGCGAGATAAAAGCGCAACCAATGCGTTATAAAACGCAAAGCATGACGAAGCGTGGAGCTCAAACTTCAAGCTTAGGCGACGCTTAGGCAAGCTTTTTAGAACAAAGAGAAAAACCTCTACATAGTAGAGAATCGAACCTAAAACCTCTAAAAACCGTTGAATAAATATTAATTTATTATAGGATGGCAAATAGTAAATTTCAAGTTAGAATAAGGGTACTAATATCCATATTTTGGCACTTTGGTCATGGGTGCAAGTGTTAAACAATTTAGA
Source organism: Nyctanthes arbor-tristis (assembly GCA_963692815.1). Classification (NCBI taxonomy): domain Eukaryota; kingdom Viridiplantae; phylum Streptophyta; class Magnoliopsida; order Lamiales; family Oleaceae; genus Nyctanthes; species Nyctanthes arbor-tristis. The sequence goes on from CAVNYN010091212.1 coordinate 6,092, forward strand.
CATTCCAAAGGAAATTTATAAGGAATCAGGGCCGGGTTTCTTAGGGAATCTGGTTTCCAATAAAATGCTAACATGTGGTGCGTATTATGTGAGGTGTCAGTCTGTGATTGAAGACCAAACTCTGTAGAGAACCCGGCCTTAATTCCATGGCCGGACCATTTTCTTGAATGCTCTTGCAATTCTAGACATTTCTTCCAATTTCCTCTCAACTAGAATCAAATTGTTCCGACGCAAGTAAAGATAATTTTTTTATTAGTAGATTAGATCATTTTACGTATTAAATTAAACTTTGAGATTGGTATGTTGATGTGACAGCAAGGAAAATGATGCCTCTTGTGTCTTTGATTCAAAAATGCTTAAGATGGCTTGGAATAATTTGCAATCTACATGTAATTGTCAGATCACCATTAAATACCTGAAAGCCTGAATCTAATTTCTTTTGTGTTTTAGAACATTGAAAGCCCGAATTTAAATAAGTAATAGTTACTCACAATCATACAGAACTAATAAATAAGCAATAGAACTCATGAATTAAGCAATAGAACTCATGAATCGGTCGAATCCCCATCCAATACTTGATAATGTAGCCCAATCACAGGTTGGCCTTGCTTCCGGCCCTGGGACAAAATGAGCACCAAATTTAACATGTCGAACTCAGAAACCCTGAAAAAACCTTCATAACAACCTTGTATTTAAAGTTTAAATAAACAAGCAACATAATATTGTCATCATTTACAGAGACAAACACCAACTCCATAAAAGCAGACTATGTTGTCACCATACCATGTTTCGTATTCAGTAATCACTAATCGTTGACATGCCCTTTACATTTGCAAACTCAAACAAGAATTTGTTCTCTTGTCGAGATCAAACTGAGGCCTCAAAACAGAAGAACTGGGTAAAGGAAGACAATAGCAGCAGAACGCCTTATCCTTGCAGCATCTTATTGGCTCCTTTGACGAAAACAACATGATATTTAGAGAAGACGAAGAAAAGACGTGAGGGGTGGGGGTTATCCATGGCACTCGCGAACTTCAACAATGAATCCGAAAATTTGTACTAAGAAAAATTTCAACAGTATTGTCCTCAACTTGGAGGAAACTTCAGCGTGAGATAGGGGTAGTTGCACGACCGACATTTTTATAAGAGATAACCCCATGTGTTGTTCATTATTTACAATCCTGGCAAGCTCCTCAAGCGCACTCAGTGGGAACTCTCAACACTTCCAATCTTGCAAAGGCAACTCATAAGTCATCCCTGCAAGCCAGCCTTGTACAGATTTTTTGGGTCTCAAAGTCCCAAAAGGTAGCCGAGAGGCAGATCAATCCAAGAAAATATCAGATACCTGATTTCAGCACACCAGAGTCATGAAGTTTTGGTTGTTTTATTCCAGTCAATGCACACTCTGTTGGATTTCACAGGCATAGTGCAATCAACATCATCCTCTAGATCACTGAATGATACGTCTTCCCCATTTCCAAACATTGTGTTACCAGAGCAATCAACTAAGTCAGGGTCTTCCTTTAACCAATCATCATCGTCGTCATCATCATCATCATAATTCTGAACTTGTATTTCAATGGATGGATCCAGGTCTATCTCCTTTTCCCTGGGTTTGCTGGAAGGTTCTTCTTCAATAACAGACTTGTCAATGAACTGGATTCCATTACTTTCAAGTGGGTACTTTTCTGTCTCAAAATCGTTCGTCGCGGGGCATGTCATTGGATCAGAAGGAACCACCCTGTCTGACATATTCCCATAGTGAGCATCTTCATATGAGGATGCAGAAAAATTCTCCCGTGGTGAATCCACGCTTTCTTTTGAATAAAATGTGCTGCTTCCAAACCAATCGGAGTCCGGCTTTGTTCGTTTTTGTAGCTCCTGCATCCACATACTTCTTGCTTGCACGAGCTGCAAGGGAAATTGACAGAAATATAATGGAGTAGCAATTCAAGACAAACTGTCTACTACAATGCAGTTTATTGATCAAGTAATGCCTAAATATTAAATGAAGTTCCTACAATAGTTAAATCTTAATTCTGTTCCCAGTCGAAAACTTTCACACTTACCTGTGGCATCAACAATCATAAAGTCATCTCCACCAATAGAAATGCTTAAAATTTCTAAAGATTGAAATGAAATTCTATTATAATACCTAGAAGTATAGTCAAATCCAAAATCAGTAAATTATTGTCAAGAAATCTACAGTAGTTGCAGAAGTACAATGGAGAAGCTTCACTTATCTCCATACGGTTCCCAAAATTGACTTCCAACAAAAGTAGAAGCTTCACTTATCTACATATCAAGTCTCACACAGTTACCAACATTGACAAAGGTCGGTATAAATTGATTACTGAAAAGAGCACTGGACGAGAGATAAAATGACACCTGATAATATCCAAGCATCTACTGAAGTTTAGTAAGTATTTTCACTTTTTATGGATGTTTTGAGCAGAAAAATGGGGAATCTCAACGGGGATGATTGGGTAACTTTATGGGCATGAATTTTCAAATTTGAATGGCTTTTGGTTTCTATTTGAATAGAATTGCTCTTGGAAGATACTAGCATGAAGTGGCTTTCGTAAGAAGCTATTTTGAAAAACCAGAGCAGACGCTATAAAATAAAGGTAAATTGAAATTAAAATACAACTATTAGGAGCAATCATTCAAGATGAATAATCAGTTTGCTATGTGTTAAACTGAAATGCAGACCAAAGATTATAGTGTGCATTACCAACCTGAGGCGTAGACAAAAAGTCAGCATCATGCTTATTTAACCTTGAGTGCAGAAGAACAAAGTAGACCATCCAAAAGTAAACCTCACTCATATGGGCAGGGCAAAGTTCATATCTAAGAGCAGCTAATCTCGGTGCAAGACGTTCAACACCCAATGCGTGATTGATCTGAGCATCAGATAGTTCAAAATCTGAAAAAGAAGAACAGAAGAGAATTTAGAATTACATCTGACAAGACGACTCCTTCTATAAAAAAATTAACCAAGAGTATTCAAGAAGGTTTTCATTTAAATATAGAAGCAGAAAAGATATATGCTACACCAGCCAGAAGAACCATCTCACACAGAAAAAGAAAAATGAGGTGTGTCAAGAATACCAGGCAATGCAAATAGTTCTACTTGTGCTACAAGCAACCCCTTCCAAAAATAACCATCAAGTGAATTAATCCCTTAAAGACGTCATAAAAATTTAAAGAAGTAAAAGCACAACTTCCGGCTCTATATCCTTGCAAACTGGGCTAAAGATTAAAGACCACTACTGAGTGGAAAGTGAGACCCTCAAAATCTACCCATGTGCCGTCAATATAACCGCTATCTCGAGCTAGTACAATTACCTTTAAACAAAAAAAGACAGAAAATAGCACAATTGCCCGCCTTTTGCTATATTAAAAATAAACATATTTGGCACTATTAAAAATAAACATATTTGGCACAGGCATACCTAGATGGATAAATGAAATATGAGGTCACTCGTGTCATGCAAATTCTCTCCTAAGGATAATGTGCAAACTATCAAACAAACAGCCAACCCCGTCAGTGCAATTCATATACTATCAAACGCCATCAGACCTTGTCACAGATAATTGAAAATTCACCCTAGTCTCTGGATTATAGTACGATCCACCAGTGAACAAATCTTGTATCGGACAATGAAAAATCAAACAATAATGAATACCATTCCTTGCAAATGCCAAAACTCACTCTTTTAATTCCTATTTTAGCTCGTAAGTATTATCAACGCCTCTATGCAAACTGTGCTCTTTAGTCTCTACCTTAATGCTAGTTGAGTATGAAAACGACGCAAAATCATAAGATTCATAACCATAAAAAGGAGCCAAAACTGGAAAGGATATGAAGCAAAATCAGAATAATAACTCTAAAGAGCGGGGGCAAGCAAAAAAATCAATTTTATATACCATCAAATTCTTCTTCATCAGCTAAAGGAAAATCCAACCAGGTCTCTGGATGATGCGCAATATTCCTTGCAAAAGCCAGAACTTCCTCCGTGATCCCCACAACGTCCTCAACTGTATAATAGTCCTCGGATTGGTTCACATTCGAATAATCCCCAAACGCTGGCTCGCTCTCGCCGTACCTCCCCAATTCACCCTCCTCCTCCTCCTCTTCCGCTTCCTCATTATCCAACCCTTCGCTCTCCAATTTCGATTCAGAATACGATAAGCCCGATTTCTGCCCCGGCAGCGGCGGTGGAGGCGGCGGTGGCGGAGGAGGAGCCAGAAATGAGGCCACCCCCCACAATTGACGCGTAAATGTCTCTTTAAATTCCGACAGATCCTCCTTCAGCCCATGTAGATTATTCCTATTATCACCATTATCATCATCATTAACATAACCTGATCGATCTTCCACATACCCTTTTTCATCATCTTTGGAAGAATTGCCTTGTGGGTATTGATTCCGGGGTCCTTCGCTGGCTTCCGGTAGGGTCAATCGCGCGGAGTCATTTTCGGCAGCCGCATCATCATCCTCCACCTCGTCGAGGTGGAGACTGTTCGCGATTGAGCGAGCCAACCACGACATTATTACCAAGGATTTAAAAAAGGTGAAGAACAAATGAATTCGAAAAAAGGCGCTGGAATTGGGAAAATTTCAAGAATGATGATGATTCGGTTCCATCATTTCGTCGTCTCCGGGCATCTTGCAAAAACGGAGTTTCTTGAAGGACGACTTCTTGGAGGGTGAAAACGGAGCCTCCCCAGATGAGACAAATGCGTTTAATAGTTTCTATTTACTCCCTTGTGTCTATTGAGCCCGATCTGGCTCAAATTCTGTTTGGCTTTATACACACAGTCTAATCTGACTCGATAAAAATCAATATCAAATCCACCATAACACTTTTTCTTTGATTTTTTTCTAAAAATAATAGATGAATAATAATAAATTTTCTTATTAATTTACTGATTACTTCACAAGTTGACAGAAGTTAAAGCCTAAAGGCATTTCATTAAGAGAAATTAGAGGATAAAATTGTCTATTTGGATTATTTGAGATTAATTTTTTAAAAGGTAAAAATATCAACCGGTAAACTAATGGAGGTATATCATTATTCAATTTATAATATATGTGAATTACTTTTTTATATTTTGCAAATTATTTAAAGCTTATTAACTATTATTATGTTAGGTCTGTTTTTATCATGGTTGTTAAACTCTTGATCCGGATTTTACGATCCTACGATTTTACAATCGGAAACTGATAAAATGATCCGATATGATAGAATCTTAATTTTGTAGGATCTTACAATTCTAATATGTCAGATCGCAACGATCCTAACGATTTTAACGATCCAAACAATCTTTATTCTTTTGATACGAAGAGTTTTTAGACTTCACTTTTAATCATCTAAGTATTTTGAATTGTTTAGTAATTTCAATAAAGTGTTTTTTTGAGTTAAATATTATATAAAAATTGTGAATTCAACTAGCATCTTATTTTAATTTTAATTATTTATCTTTTATTAGTTGTAGTACAATGATTTGTACAAAATTATGGCTACTTTTATTTTACTATTATATATGATATTTTAGCTTGTTATAATCATCTTTTTGGTCCAATTATAATTTAATTTTCATATTATTATATTTAATAGAATTTTATGATTCACAATCCGATCCAAAAGACTCCTATATTGATTCTATCTAAAATTACGACCCTGACAACCTTGGTTTTTATGGCCTACCATGGTAGATATGTATTAGTAATGCTTGTTTGAGATTTGAGATTTTGAGTCTACAGTTTATAAAATTTGAGATCCACCATACTCAAGTTGATCAAACCGGGATTGCACATTATCATTTTGAGCACACAGTGTATCAAGTTCTTAAAGCTAATGAACTCAAAAATTGAGAATTGATACAGCAAATTTCTCCTATAATTTCATCAAGTGCATGATCATCTTTAAGTATAGATAGGTGAGAAACTCCAGGAAGCTTGATCACTTTAAGGAGTTGATTCATCTCATTAGCCCATGCCTTTTCTACTGCTACCAAGCTTACCATGTTCACTGTACCATCCCCTTCTTCATACACCACTTCCGGCCTCTTGTCGAACCCAAAATCCTCATAAAACAATGTCCCCGGTGTCTTGACATTACTCCCTATTATGCACGTAACTGGCACTTGCGGCGCAACCAAGTTTTCAATCAATGGTAAAGTACGCGTTTTGTAAGGCTGGACTCCTTCAGGAAACCCGATATCCTCAAGAAATTTTGGTATATCCTTGGCAGAATATGAAGCATTCGGCGTGATAACTAGTGGTTTTGTTGTGTTGAACACTTTAGGAGAGGGCATCATCCATAAGTTACTTGGACAGCTTCTTTGTTCTTCCCTTACAAGCAAGGGATCGGCTAATGGAACTCCCAATGCATTGCCAGAAGCAAAAGTGAGCAGTTCTTCCACCGAGCCACCCCAGGGGGCCGACAATGCAACAAAGTGTTTGATGTACTTTCGACGCCAAGAAACAGAGTTTCGAATTAGTAGTTGGTGGACAAAAAGCCCTCCTAGGCTATGGGAAAGAAGGATTATGGGCTTTCCAGCATTGGAATTGCTTGTTCTTTCGATTAGATCTTTCAGTTCTTTCAAGAATTTTGAACCAACATGAGAAGGATGGCCTTCTGCTGCTAATCCATATCGAAAATCATAAGGCGCACCGAAGAGGTTCTTGCCATCCACATAACCGATTTTTTCCAAAGATTTCACTAAGGGTTCCATGTAAGATGTAATCCGCCTGCAAATTGCTACGCATATAAAAAATCAATACACATTCAACGAGGTAAGACCACCTTGAACTTCGAGCATCTGTCTTGCCACCTTGGATTTGAAGGTGGTCTAACTAACCTTATCAAATGGTTAATAGACCGCTCCTCATTTAACGATTACAACATAATAAAGACATTTCTCATAAAACAGAATCTTTTAACGGTAATAAAGTAATGATTCATAGCTTACTTGAGGTGGGGGTTAAGATAGCGTAGGGCGCGAGTCGATCCAAAGCGAGGGACTCTAGTCTCGACACCAGGTGCATTACCATAATCATCCTTATCAGGATCATAGTGAACCATCATTCTTTGATTGAAGCATTTGGTGAAGGGTCGAAACAGCACGGTCGGGTCGAACCACAGCCTAAACCATCCATCACTATCCTTCTTCAAAGGGTACCATCGGCTGCACCACAAGCTTGAAGCCTTATATTCCCAAGTCAACCGGGCTTCCAACTGATTGCCACCACTTCCGGGTACTAAGATCAGAGGGTGCAAATTAGGTGCGGATTCGAGAGCACAAGAGAAAGAGATGACAGCCATTGAAACAATGGCCATTAGACCCTTCATGGCTTGAGGAGGAAATGTGGGTTGGGAAAAATTGATCTTTTTGCATTAGAAGAGTTTCAGTGATCAGCAGTTTGTGGTGGGAAATTGTTCACGTTTACCCGCATATATGCCATAAATTGATTTCTAGAGTTCTGTTGTCCCCTGCTTTGCTTTTGCTACCGTGGCGCTTTGAGGACTTAGTAAAGTGAACACTTTTATATCACGTAAATAAAGATCGAGTTATAATCTAAAGCTCATGTTGGAAAAATAGGCATTTTAGACATAATTTTGAGGGATATTTGACTCTTAAATTTGAGATATGAATTCAGATTTGTGTTCTCTTTGTCGAGAGCTTAAAATACATGTGTTTATTTGCCTAAAATAGTAAATGGGTGAATGAGAAATTAAGTCTCAAAATTTAACATTAGAAATGGGTTTAAGTATTGAGAAAACCTTGTCCGACATTGAAGTTGTAATCCAATGACTTAGTTAAATATGTTTATATAAGGACCGGTTTTTAGCCTAAGATAGACGAATTTTCCACAATTTCTTACCATACACTACCTATAATATTCCAGAGGTTTCTGTTTCTATTTTCTAATAGAGGTATCTGTTAATGTTCTGTTTACTTTCTATTTCTAACAGCTCAATAGTGGACTTCATGGAACTGCCAAGAAAAATAGGTTGGATGTGAGAGAAGTAACGATAATGGTGCATTTTATCAATTTATTGGTCCAAGTGACAATGGAGCCCGTTGCTCGTGACCTCTGGATCACATTTTTGTTATTCTAAAAATAATAATGTATTGCTATCTGCGTTTCAAAAAGATAGTCTTATTCTTTTTTCAAATAGATTAAAAAAAATTCATTTAATAGTATTGAAAAAATAAATTTTAATATTATTTTCCTATTATACCATTTTATTTATTAATTATTCCACTTTAATAATTCTATTTTGTTATAACTATGTCCATTATATAGGAGCATATAAGAAAACTAATATTTTAACTATCTTTTAAGAAAGAAAACTAGCTAGGGACGGGATTATAATTTAATATGTTAATTTCTCTGTAAAAACCAACTTTATAAAGCCAATTTAACCAATTTACCAACTTTTCCACCTTTACAGAGAAATTAACCCTTATCTTTTAGGATATTAATCTTATTATAGATAGCTGCATTCTTTTGAAACCAACATTTTATTTTATTTTCTTCAATTTAACCAATTTACCAACTTTTCCACCAAAGGTAAAAAAATGCATTTTATAAGGCTGGATTCCTTCAAGAAGCCAGTTATCCTCGAGAAATTTCACTATGTCATTTGTTGGATATGATGCATTTTGGGTGATAGACTAGTGGTTTTATTGTGTTGAACAGTTCAGGAGATGGCATTGTCCACAACCACAAGTTACGTGGACTACTAGTTTCTTTGTTCTTCCCTTACATTAATCAATTGCTTGACCAAGGGAAGTCTGTGTATAGCCTAAAGCAAAACTGAGCAGTTCTTCAATCAAGCCTCCCCACAGGATCGACAGGGTTAAAACTGTCACTTCATCGTATCTGATATGACTGTCCATTTAGAAGTGGCCAAGTGAAGCCACCTATGTCCTCAAGTTTCAAGGTTCTCTCTTGTTATCTTGGATTGTCTCTTGCGTCTCAAAACTCAAGGTAGCTTCATCTCATTAGATATGATGAATTTATCCAATGAGGTAGTCTCCTCTCATTAGACAATCATACTATCCACGTGGTGCGACTTTTTTGCTAAAAACTCGCTGGCAAAATAGAATCATTAACCATAGCCGACACCATCCATAATTGTCCTTTCTCAACCGGTACCAACGGTTGCAAAACAAATCCCGGTACTAAGATAGGAGGCTGTAAATCGGGTGTCGATTAGAAAGCACAAAACATTACATACAGGCATTGAACTCTTGAACGAAACAATGGCCACTTGTGTGTGCAGAAGAAAATCCGCCATGCCACATTCTGGTGCTATACCACCAGCCGTGTTTATAAATTGCATTGATTGATATTAATGGACTCATAGTTTACTTTTGAAACTTAGATAATATAGACATTTAATATGGTCTTAAAGAATCTTATCTTTCAAATATATATATATATATAATCATACGTTGAATATTGTATTAACTGACCTTTTTTTCTTCTAAAAATTTTCTCTCACCGTTGGTCCTATTGAAGAGTTACCACGTAGCTTTTTCTTTTAAATGTCTTAGGTTGATTACTACGAGTTACACATACGTTAACATGTTTGGCTAAATATATAGTATTGTCGTAGACTATGTTGAGTTGAAATTAGTTTTATCCAATTGTTTTTGATATTAAAGTTACAATGATAACATTTGCTTCAATTATTCAACTACGTGTTCGAGTTTGACAGAGAGAAAAGTGCGACTTTCTTAAGACCATTGAACGAGTCGTACTTTCAACTTCCCTTGCTACGTTGAAAATTGAAATAATTATATGTATTTCAAATTTTCACGAGCAGCTCACGAAATGTTCATGGTCTCAAATGCAATTTTTTCTTCAAATCTTTGATATTTTGAATTCTCTGCCCCCACCTTGAAAAGCTAGTGTTTGCCCGATCTAAACGCATGTGGAAGCCCCTAATCTAATTTTTAAGTGTCAACTCTATATTTACATAACGATTAACACATTAAATTCTAGAGTTAGACTTGTTTAGAGTTAATTAAAGTTCAGTAATTAGTTGACTCTGTCTCGTTGGCATATATTTACAAATATGGTTCAGTTAAGAAATTAAACTCATCTATTACTTATTTCTCAAAAATAAATAAATAAATAAAAATAATCTATATATTAATAATAAGAGAAGTTTGATTGGTTTTTTTCTAGAAAGCAAGTATAGTTATATAAATTATTCATTGCAACTGTTGTTTTCCTAAAAATTAATTAATCATACATATATTATATTTTGCGGAAATTGAACAGAAAATTGTTGTTTTGTGGAAATTATTTAATCATACTTATACTATGTTATGTGAAAATTTAACAGGAAATTGATTGCTTATTTTATATTATCTGTTTTTTTAAAGTATAGTTATTTTGCTATTTATTTTTAATTATAAATAGTTAGAAATACAATAAGAATAAAACTTTCTTCCTTCAATAACAATGAAAGAAATCCAAGTTTAGTATTATACTGAAAAAATGATAGGGACATCATCTTTCTTTTCTACCCCAATTTTTTTAGTTTTTGTTGCTATATCCGTGCAACGCACGGATTGAAAAATCTAGTAATAATAATAAAATAAACTCATCTTGAAATTCAATTATCAATTAAAGTGTATAATAATTATACCTAAGGAATAATTACACCTAACGTTCTCAACCTTTCAAATTTTTATCGATTACGTCCACAACTTTTAATTTTCCTTTTAGACATCATCAGCCTTTCAAAAGTATTACACTTAAGGTCCATGAGACGAAAACTTCAATTTTCCATTAAATTTAGAGGTATTATGGTAAATGCCAAAAAATAAATATTTTAATCATTTAAAAAAAAGAGGGAGTCACCCCCTTACTGCTGGAAATGGTAGTAAAGAGGGGGAGACTCCTCCCCCCTTTTGGCTGCCAAAAACAACAGCCAAAAAGGGGGAGTCTCTCCCTCTCCCCTGGGTACTGCCAGAAATGACAGCCAAAAGAGGGGGGAGTCTCCACCTTTGCTGCTGAGAATGTCTGCAAAGTGCTGCCATTCCCATCAACAAAGGGGGAGACTCCTCCCCCCAAAGACTATGGCAGCCCAAAAATTTGGAGGGGGTATCCCTTATTTTTTAAAAAAAATGATTAAAATATTTATTTTTTTTATATTTTATCATAATACCCTAAAATTTAACAGAAAAATAGATGATTTCCTTTCCAAAGATCTTAAGTGTAATGCTTTTGAAAAGTTAGAGACGTTTAAAAGGAAAAATTAAAAGTTAGAGATGTAATCGATAAAAACTTAAAAGGTTGGGGACGTGAGGCATAATTCACCATATATACCTAATAATCAAACGTCTTGAATGCTAAAAATGAAAAATTATAAAAGTACAAATTTTTGCACGAGTACGACTAGAAAAGTCCCTCATTGTCCATATCCATACTCATCTTCATTAAAAAAATAGCACCTTTTTTACACGATTACTCAAAATAATTACATATGGGTGATGACTTGATAGTCTATTCTTAACAAATATAATAAAAATGTTTTTTTTTTTGAAAGTGATATAGTAAAAATATTTAAAAATTCATTATTTAGATCTATATATAGTCTTGTACGAATATAAAAACATTGTTTTTGTTGAGTTGGAAATTTACTATTAATTTGTTGACTTTCAAACGTCTTGAATTTCATGTTGCAAATCATATATTTTATTGAATGAAAACTACACATCAACAACAATAGGTATAAAAATTACGAAATATATTGTCGTGTGTTTCCTTGCTTCTTGCTTTACTCAATCAAAATAGTTGTTCGTTCGTCACGTCAATTTGATAATTGATTATTCTGATAATTATTGTACCGTATAAAAGTATAAGATAAACTTATAATTAGGCTGTATTGATTTTCTTAGTTTAGATAAGTACTCTTACACGCATACAACAAAAAGACAGTCAATAATGGAAACGAAAATGAAAACAGAAGTCGAAGCAAATGGGCGAAACATTTGATTATGTGGTTGAAAGTAAAATAAAAAATATGATAAAAAACGGATTAGAACAAGATGTAGGAACCATTAAAGTCAAAATTTGACAAAGAATTGCGTTCAAATTAGTTCGCTGTTCTTCGTACTAATTGTCAAGTTCGGTAGCCGACGTGGTTTGGCTGATCCATTTACAATCATTTCTGCTCCTCCTTGTAATAATCAATAATTGGGTTTATAATTTTATCAAAGGTCACCCAACTTTCGACAAAGTCTCAATTAGGCATTTTTATTTTAAAATTATCTCAATTATAGACTCAAACTTCATGCTTAGTTCAATCATTGACTCTCCCTTACTCAGGGTAACACTTTTTCTAGGTTTTTTCAAAATCGAATAGAAAGTTTACTAGGATTATTATCTAGAGATTCACACTCAGTTTTAATTAATCCTACAATTATATGTAGTTGCAGCTTGTTTTCTGCTAAGACGCATTTTATTAGATGATAACAGATCAAGGTCTTCCTTGATTTTCTAATGGTTATTATGAACACTAGTAGACTTTCCTTTTTGTATTACACATCCAAGCAAGCTTATATCTTTGCTTTAGGGTTTGGTTGACAACTAAAGAAATTTATATATCTTAATAAAATGCTCAATTATTGGTATACAAACTTTGAATAATCATTTCCTCTCTATAAAAATCCAAGTCAAAAATAGCATAGCTTGGCTCAACCAAACCCCAGTTTCATGGGCAGTTTAGTCTTTTTGTCTGAACCGCCTGAACCAACTTGAGAGCCATTTTATAATCCTTATCCCTGTCTTAACTCCTCCTCTATATGTGTAGTCGTATCAGCTTATTCATCTTACTTATATTTATTTGTAATTCAAACTTATCCCAGACAATGGATTTATAGTGAAACTTGAGACCTCATTGAAACAAATCAAAGTTGAGTGACCAGATTAAACTCTCGCCTAAAGCTGATGACCTCGAATTAAATTAACCCGAATAATTCTTATCCGGTGGGCTATGAGAAGTTTCTCATCGCCCTCTGTTTATTTCATTATTCAAATACCAATCCATTTCAATTTCTCCATTACAAATACCGTCCCTTCCCTTCTACCGTTACACGCTATCTCAAACCCCGCACAAATTTCTTCATAACAACACTAGAATTACTTTCGGAAACTCATAATTTGCTCATTCTCCCTGTTAATTTCTTCATACAGCTGTGATCTAAACCCAGATTATGAAGTCCAAATTAAGCCACCAAAACGGTTTCGTGAGAATCGTTGCAATCCCCTATCGCGCTCTGTGTAGAGCCCGCGATTTCTACGTCAGAAGCATAACGAATTGTTCATCCATGACGAATTATCGTCCGACCCAGACGTTGCCGGGTCTGCCCAGGAGTTACAGTACGGTCAGCTCTTCGTCCTTGTCATCGGAAAGTGAGGATTTCCGGGAGCTCGTTCGGGCGTCTTCGGCCAGGACCAGCATCGGCAGTCGGCTTGACCTGGATCTGTACCTTCAGCAGCAAAAGAAATTGGGGACGGTTTCGCCAGCGGAGGCGCTCCGGGCCATGCCAAGAAGTAGCAGCGTTGCGATGGGGAGTATTGATGAAGAGCGGCCAACATGTTATTTTGGTGGAGTTGATGAGATTTTGAAGAGGGAATTGAAATATCCGAGGAGCAGAAGCCATGCGGTCACTACAAGAACCACCTTTTGAGTGGCTTTCGTTTGTAGTTTTTTTTTTTTTTTTTTATTCTTTATTTTTACCGGATGAACGGCTTCTTTTGATCGTTTTTCACATGTTGATACATGGGCCGGATCATCACCACTGGTGATGATAGATAATAAATTTATTACTATATCGAACGATAATCAAATAGCAACTTGTATGTATGAGTGATGATCATGGCTAGTGTTTATTTAGTAATCTCTTCTATCTATCAAATGTGAACAATAGTTTGCTTTGGTCTAAAACCATTCATATATATATATATATATATATGTGTGTGTATAAAAATATGTTGATATACGGCTATACGGTCAAGTGGCGTACATAGCAAAAAATACATATGGGCCCTAGCTTTTGCCATGTGGCATATAAAAATGCATGCAGCATGAGCATCTAGTGGCAAGTACGTAGCCAAATGTATGGTGGTAAATGGTGTATGGTATTTTGAATTTTTGAAAAAGAGAGAACAAAAATAGATGGATGATTGTTATACACCCGAAGGAGTAAGGTGTGGAAGTGCGTCAAAGCCACATTTTCCATTTATAGGAATGTCTAAATGCGCTATCCATGAATAATGTGTGATAAAATGCGGAAAATGTCTTATGAGTGCGACAAATGCATGATAATGCAAAGGATGAATAATGCAGTCTTCTGGCTTCCTCAACCATCTTCAAGGCGTCCGAACAAATTGTATCGTACGCAACGTGTGAAATAGCATAATATCAAGGATAGCTTTTACCTGGTTATTTATAATGATAAATTTGTAATTTTTCCTTATTTTTCGGCAAAATGTGTTTATTATAACAGTAAAGAAAATTTTTCTTTCCATAGGTGGAAAAAAATATATAGTTAGGTCTTCATTAGAAGAAGTTTCTGCGTTCTCTTTGTTGTTTTTAGATTGTTTTATGTTTTCAGTTTTCTAAAACAGTGAAAACGAGTTTTCTTTTATATTTTCAAAAATATAATTCAGAAAACAACTTTAAAATTTGTAAAGAAAATTAAAAACAATTTTTTATTTTTTTGATATTTTCTGTGTTAAAAGTTAAAAAAGTGAAAAATGCACTTTCAAAATTTAAACTTTACATTATTTACATTTAAATCCCAATTTTTATTTTTATATTCATTTTAATCCTAAGCAATACCGTTTATCACGCGCCAACACTACCTCATACCGCCATAAAACGGTCAGCGCCCGCAACAACACTATGCTCAATTCACCGGCAAATGAAGCCACCAGATTTGGTGGCTGAACACCACCAGATATGGTGGTTTGAACCACCAATTCGTGGTCTGATTGCAAACCACCAGATTGGTCTTGTAACCACCAGATAATGGTCGCATACCACCATGGTGGTCTGCACACCACCATCTGGTGGTTCGCACAGGTTATGATGTATGGGGGAAGATTGAAGATGATGGCTAGTTTGAAAAGTTAAAGAATTTTATGCAATTTTTATTGTATAATTTATCATTTTTCAAAAAAAATCAAGCCAAATAGGTTTTTTGTTTTCTTCTTTTAAAAATAATTTTCTAAAATGATAAACAGAACGAGTTTTTTTATTTTCTCAAAACAGTACCCTCAAAATAGAAAACTCAAAATATATTTTTAAATGAAAACAGAAAACCAAGACACAAAGATAATGCATCCTTTTTACAAATCATCTCCAATTTTAATTTTATGGTTGAATTTTATTGTAAAGGTTTTTTAGTTAGATCTTACATACCGAGGTTTAAAATAGGGCCTATGGTCAATCATTTTTGGCTATTTCAATTTTGCCCTCTGTTCTTCTATTCTGTGTGTATACAATTAATTATATTACAATTTACAAACTATATATTACAAACTTTAGGATGCATTCAATTTTGCCCGTGTTGTCTAGCTTGTTTTCCAACTACACCTAGATGAATTATCATCTCCTCCCTACAGATTGGGCGACAAGGATTTCTTTTCCACCAGTTAACGACGCATGTCTGGTGAAACACGTGCGAGCAGCCGAATACGGGCAAACGAGTTTGTTACAACTATCACAATAATTAAACTCGTTGAAGCATGTGATGCCATTATTAGTATCATACTAGTGGTATCGTTCATCTTGAGGGGCAAGTCCATTAATGATGAATCTCAACATTAGGAACCACGGTGACATCCTCCATCGAATCATCCAATAACCCATGGAAATTAGAGTGCGGCTCGTCGAAAGGGACATCACCTGCAAATTTTATGTTGGAATGTATATGCAAACAATCGGTCCTCCATATTAAATATTTAGCAGCTTCTGCTTCATGCTAGCAATTACAAAGGAGATAAGACTTCCAAGTTGTTTAACCCAATGAGCCGAAGGCAAAGACCTTGAGATTGCCGCATGTACGATTTTGTAATTCACAGATAAGTCGAGGAACTCATCAGGTTTGACAGAAATATCATAAGTTGATAAATCGCCTATGTGAATATGTGCGACGACTTTATTCTGGTGCATCAAACACACGGTAAACTTGAAAGAAAAGTTTAAATAGAATCATGCTATTGATGGAGGATCGTGAAACGTAAAGTTGTCATTGTCTTTGTACCACAAGCCTCCCTTATGGTGGATATCTATGGCTTATAGGTCTTTCAGCATGTAATCAAACATTGTTGAAGATGAAGGGATGGATAGATGATTTTTTGGATTTAATAACTTCCCCAAAAATATATATATATATATATATTTTCCTAAAAGGAAACAGATTTCTTTAACAGAATTAATTATTAATCTTCAACACTAAAAGAGTATGTACGAATTCTATCTTCTATCTTGTCTTCTCTATCTACTAGTAAATTAGTAATAATAAAATGCGGGGTGCAAAATATAAAATTTGAAAACACAGTGCGCAAATTGTAAATACACAGCAAATGCTGGGTGTAATTCGTAATTTTTCCAAATTTGCGCGAAATCTCCCGAAACTTCACATCTTGGATTCTTGTCACCCTCCGGCACTCGTATCGATACCCGGTCGCCTTTTCCGATTCACCAAAAATTAGAATTAGAATAAGATTATAAGAACCAAGAAGTTACCAAAAACATATCAAATCCCAATTCCCGCCCAAGTTTAATTCGGTATTTGGTAATCAAACCCCGCCAGAGGAGAAGGGAGAAATGGTGGAGTTTTCTAAGGTGAACCTTAAGGACATAAAAGACGATGAAGATGAAGACGAGCCGGGAGAAGAAGTTGAATCAGCCCCGCCTCTCAAAGTGGGCGAGGAAAGAGAAATAAAGTGCCCATTTGGCTGCCTAAAAAAGAAGCTCCTCAAACGTGGCCTTAAATGGGAGAGTCCAAAATTCGGGGATGAAGTCACCGGTAAGCACTCAATGCATATACACATTACACAGATTTGCCACGCATAAATTCTTGATGAGTTATATAGGCTTTCTTGTGTAATGAGTAATAGGCCGCTTTTATCATGTATGGAGTAGTTTTAGCTAGTTCTTTCATCAAGATATGAAAAGCTTCTAGATTTTTGAATGCTTGTTTCTTTTGATTTTATTGTCAATGGCAACATTTTTGTACTAAATTGCACGATTTAACATGGAGATATTGTCTTAAGGATATGTATTCACCTGAGATATGCAAATTGAAATTGGGACTAGTATGCTTCAAATTCAATCAACTATGTCAGTTCTCTTTATGCCGCATTTGAGACTATATTTGGTTTGTTGGAGTGTAGTTCACTACGTTGGAAGTTTGTTGGATGGCACTAAGTTCGTGTCTACAACTGACCAGGACAAGCCAATCACTTTCAAGCTTGGAGAAGGTGAGTTTTTTAAAGTATACTTTGATTGCAGTATTGGGTTATGATGACTGATTTTTGATTGTTTTCCAGTTTCTATTTCCTTGATTTTCCTATGCTGTAAGGTGCTATAGGAGATGAATTATCTGATACTGAATTTAGGGAAAGGAGAAATGAAGCAAATTTGGTGGATTCTTTATTAAATTTAATTTTATTGCAAACAAGTATAAAGTGCGTCGCATAGTTACCTTTTAGTTTCCTTCCATAGTTCTTCCAAAGTCGAGTCACTTCCAGAATTTTAGCATGGAACATAATTTGAGCTAATTAAAGTGCTCATCAACCTCTTAATACTGTATCTTTTATACTTGTATTCTGCGACACCCATTGAGTGAGCTTTAATTCCAGGCCTTGGTAAATTCAACTATAATTCTAAGCCTTTTCTTTCACTAGCTAAAGTTTTTAATATGTAACAGGTTGGAGTGTAACTATCTCTCTCATTTGTTAGGTCAAATAGCAACTGGGTTAGACCATGGAATTATGACAATGAGAAAAGGAGAAAAAGCATTGTTCATGCTGCCACCTGAGGTTGGTTACGGTGAAGCAGGCGCTGATGGGGTACCTCCGAATTCAATTGTTCAGTTCGAGTTAGAACTGATCTCATGGATTGTAGTGGTAGATATCTGCAGGGATGGTGGAATTATCAAGAAAATCATGGAGAGCGGGGGACAAGTTGGCCTTCCTAGTGATTTAGATGAAGTTTCTGGTACTATAATTGATTCAATCTAACCATTTCGTTTGCCAGTTCGTCATACTTGATTGTATGATGCATGGTGCATTTGGCATTGTCAACATAATCCAGTTTCCTGATTTCTCTATTTACACTGCAGTAAATTATGAGGTGACACTGGTTGATGGGACCACTGTTGCAAAAACCCCTGAAGAGGGAGTGGAGTTTTATGTCAAAGATGGTAACTAATGTGAACCTCTGACTATTTTTGCCAATATTGAATTTCCATGGATGACATACTTTCCTTTTTGTTAGGTCACTTTTGTCCAGCATTACCCAGATCAATCAAGACCATGCAAAGGGGGGAGAAAGTGAATTTGATTGTTCAGCCGCAATGTAAGTTTTCCAGTTTTATTCCTGAGATAAGTATTAGTAAAATCAGCAGTGCTTCCAAATCTATGTGAGAATTTGATAAATTATTTCTCCAAAATGAAGATTCTAGTTAATCTGTTATGCTATGTGTTCAAAAGGTTTATTATTGAATTTATGAGTCAGATAATGCAAAACATATCAAAATGCATTTGACATAACTCCTATTTATTTTTCTTTCTTTTCCTATCCAAAATCCAAAATATTTAAGAGCTAGGTCCATTCTGACATCCAAAACAAGAGCAGAAGGAAAATGAAAATGCTCGTGAGTGAAGACTCAACATCCTATCTCTCTATGTTACCTTTCCCCTTTTTTTTCCTTTTTTCCCTCCCCTGTAGTTTCTCATCTCATAGATTTGAGGTTGTAAGCTCTCTTTAATGGAAATATTTATTGATTTGAATTTGTGACACCACTTTATGAGTTCTGTCAAAATCTGTCCTTGTACTGAAAATTTATTATGCAGATGCCTTTGGAGATGTGGGAAAGGAATCACGTGACGAGTTTCCTCTGATCCCCCCTAATTCTGTGCTGAACGTTGCCATGGAACTGTCTGATATTAAGCCTGTAATAGATATCACTGGTGATATGAAAGTTCAAAAGAAGATTTTGAAGGAGGGAGGAGGTGTTCTCACAGCAAATGAAGGTGCTACTGTTACTAGTAAGTATTTATATCTGAGGTTAGTTTTACCTAACAAATGTCTCTTCTACTCTTTAGTCCAAATGATTGGTGTCCCACTTGAAAAAAAATCTGAATTAAACTTCTAAATTTTCTTCGTCAGTAGTCATCCATAACATTTAGGCTTAAAAAGCATGATTGGTGGATTTTAGTCCCAAGGTCAGATGCGCGTGAATAGTCTGACGAGTGCTAATAGATTTAATTTCATATTAATTGTGCTGCAAAGGCACATCATGTTCCAGCAGATGTCAAAATTGAAGATGTTTGTGTGCCTATATAGGCACCTATACCGACAGTAAAGCACAATTTTCTGGAATGATTTGCGATCTCTCAGAGAACTTTAGGGCTTCTGTAACACATCTACCCCATATAATATCATTTTGAACTGATGAAGAGCGCTTAAAATTATAGTCAGTTGTGTCTATTGGTATCTGTAATCTTTGATATCGCCTGATTTTCTTGGTTACATGCTTTCAAAGTGTTAGATCTTGCTCCTATTCTGCAGTTAGGTATACTGGTAAATTAGAGGATGGTTCTGTATTTGAGAGGAAGGGTTTCGATGGTGACCAGCCACTGGAGTTTATCACAGATGAAGGTTAGTACTGTTTCAAGTTGCTCATAATCAAGTACCATTTGGAATTGTGACTTCTATGATGAAGTTTTAAATTAGAACTAGTTAAAAAGCATGGTCAAAGTCAACACTTATTTTTCACTCACGGTCTCATCCTGTAAAACATTCTAGCGGGTATGGCTATAAATTTTCGCCATTTCTTGACTCTTAAAAAAAAATAATAATAATAAAAAATAAAATTTCACTTCTAAAAGATCACTTATCAAACAAGCTTCATGATACAAGCGCTTGGTTAAGTCTTGTATATTGCTGAGAAATTTAAGTATGGCAGGATATCCTGGCTAAAGGCAGGTCTGTTCAAATAGATACTCAAATGGCACATCACATTGGACGTTGCATCTCATAAAGAAATAATTCGTTGGAATTTCTGGCGGTATATGATGTCAATCAAAGAAAATAGTTTCGTTACCTACCAAACTCTGTTGTTGTCAGATAGGGCACTGTATTAGTGAAGAACGAAGCTAGATTTTCTAAGTTTGTCCTGTAGAATGTATTTATATAGTAGCTCACCATTATCGATGACATTGTATGTGTTTATTGATGGTAGAGCAAGTAATTGTTGGATTGGACCGGGCAGCAAGTACAATGAAGAAAGGGGAACTTGCAATATTAACAGTTTCCCCTGAATATGGATTTGGAAGCACTGAAGTAAAACGGGATCTTGCTATAATTCCATCATCTTCAACTATCATATATGATGTTGAAATGTTGGATTTCACAAGAGTAAGTAGTGCAACTTTAGAATCTATCAAGAAAGATGCATACTTGAGAACATGATTGCATGATATGGAAGGTAGATGACATGCCAATATTTACATATACGTGATCTATCGTGCTTATGAAAAATAACGTAATTTATTTTATGGTTCACTGCGCATTTGATGATGGAGGAATTCTCATTTTGATGTTATTATCTGGTCTAGCGGTGACATTACATTTGTATTTGACAAAAATGATTCATTGTGATTTGTGTTTGCTGCTTGGATATTAGCAGCATTCCAAGTTCTCATACTCAAATAAATGTTTCTGTAAAAGGAAAAAGCACCTTGGGAAATGAACAATATGGAGAGAATTGAGGCAGCTGTTCGGAAAAAAGAAGAAGGCAATCAACTCTTTCAAGTTAGAAAGTATCAAAGAGCTGGGAAGAAATATGACAAGGTACATCAGATGGTATATGTTGACATTATGTGTGAATGGCTATATCTTCAGTCTCCCTGAAATAAATGATGCTTTGTAACGCTCTCAGGCAGCTGAGTATGTAAGTGAAGACGTAACCTTCGCAGGCACTGACCAAAAGCAAGTTAAATCATTGAGATTGTTATGCTTGTTGAACGGTGCAGCTTGTAGTCTGAAACTGAATGATTTTCAGGAAGTAATTAAGCTATGTTCAAAGGTAAGAACATACGTACTAAGTTCTTATGGCATCATCTTCAAAAAAGAAGCCCACTAAAATTACAAATCTGTATATTTAAATTTCTGTGTAATTGTTCTCTATTTCTTGTGTGCTATGATATGCTGCTGATAGTTTGCTTTCAAATTATGTAGCATGCTGAGACAGAATTAACTGCGGTTGCTGAGTTATAATTCTTTCCTATTATTCTTCTTCCTTCTTTTCTTCAGATTACACATCTACAGTTTAGTTGCCTTGTAGCAGAAATTCAATGATGTGAGACCATCAATTTTGATTCTGGTAGGTCCTAGATTTAGAGTCCTGCAATGTGAAAGCATTATACCGAAGAGCTCAAGCTTATATGGAGGTGGCTGAATTGCACCTGGCTGAATTAGACATTAAGAAGGCCTTAGAAACAGATCCTCAGAACAGGTATATACAAGCTATCAGTCCATTCTAGCTTACCCGCCAAATAGTCTGTGTGTGTAATTTGTGTGTCTTCTGCCACCTTGGGTGATTTCAGGGAAGTGAAGTTAATGCAGAAGAATCTGAAAAAGCTCCTAGCAGAGAGCAACAGAAGAGATGCAAAACTCTACTCAGCTATGTTTTCACGAATGACCACCAATGCGCCTAATGCTGCTAAAGTAAGTTGTATCCTTCGCAAACGTTTCAACCGATCTACTAGTCTGTAAGCTTGTCCTATTTTCTTTTCTCCTGAGAAACTTGTAGTGTTGAAATGTCATAACCTCTCTACACTGTGTGAACAACAGAAATAATTGAAAAACATGAAAGAAAAAAATCAGAGTGAAAATGGTGCATCATCATATAGTATGAATGAAACCGCTAAAAGAAAATAAAAATGAAGGACCATAGAAGCTGGTAAAAGAAAAAAAAGAAAAAAAAAATGAAAAAGGAAAAAAAGGTTATCTGCATTCTTATGTAGCGGAATGCAGAGCCTATACATGAATTTGATGAAAATAAATTGCTACTGCAATTATGTAAATGTTAGATGTATTTGATGCTGCACTTATATATTTATTTGGGTTTTTGGCCATCATGGCAAGTTGAACTTGATTTGGTAATATGTTTTGTAATGGCAGAGATTGAAAACGGATAATTAGAGGAATGGGGATGTTGTAGGCTTTTAGCGATGGATGGAAAAGTTGGCTGTGATTCAATCGTCCCACTCTGTTAACTGTTGGCTTATGTAAATTTTTGTTAGACTATTGACAAGATGACGTATAAACCATACATACGATAGTACATGATAACTCTCGCTGCACTTGAGCTAAACATGTATATCACCATTCAATTTTCTTTTTCCTTTTTCTATCTTGCATGGGGGCCGTTGATGCCAATACTCCAAGAGAGAGACTCTACGTGCAATTCACTCCATGCATCTAAGCTATGGAGGATGACTTCCTATTGGGATACCCTAGCTGTGTGATACGTATGTACGCGAATCTCAGCTGTTGATATCATGTATCTTAAGTTTTTGTTGATGCACTTGAGAAGCGTACCTCACTTTTAATAGAACTGGTGAAAATCAGTTAAATTTGAATTCATAATATATTCTTCTATCAGAGTAAGTGATAAACTTTTTTAGTAGTTTATCGCTTAACAAACATTAAGACGTTTTATGGAGAGAAATTAGAGCGTAAAATAGTTAACTGATAAATTAAGATGTATTATTACTCTCTTATATTTTTGAAGGGCCGATTTGGTAGGTTAATCAGACCTCGTGGAAAATGTGGTACAAATCTAACGTTAGAAACCAGATGGTATCGTGACGGATTAATTAAGGATAATAATAATTAGGTCTGTCCAACCTAATAATTCGGTACATCAAATGTCGCCGTCGACAATAGATTTGCTATCTGTCAACGCGTCTCTCGATGGCTATCATTAAATCACAATTCGTCTGCCCTTCTTTTGGTCAATCTCCAGCTACAAATAATAACATATAATTCCTTGACAGCTTATTGGCAACACTGTGAATTAAGTTCCCGGCCTCTTGAGCATAATGTATCCTCCCCTGACGTTTTCTCACTTCCTATAAAGGTTTCAGCCATTCAGGTAAGAAATTTAAGAAACTCATAACTTGTTGGTTCCAAGTTGACACATTTTCGGACTGCATATTCGAGTTGACACACAACAAACCAACTGGCACAGGCTCCCCCCCCGCAGTGAACAAAAATTGTCTGCTGTAGCCTGTAAGTAATTCAGAACAGTAACAGAACTATGCTTAGTTGATAGTCGGGACTGTAATAATATGATTAAAAAAGAGAGTTTATTCTTATGACTAAAAATGCTTGGCCATTGCCGTACCAAGTTCAGTACAATTGTTTATAACTTAAACTGACAAATTTTGCATCAGAAGAGTAGCTGCTAAGAGAAAACTATAAAATTGTTGATACACCCGCGACAAAGGCCAGCTTCAAAAATTTTTGGTAGATCATAACTAGAACAGGAGCAGAAGGGCAAGATATTTGTTGCATAAGCGGTGTCGAACCTTCTTCCACTACTACTTGTATGAGGAATTCAACGTTATTTGCCCCATGAAACTGGCTTCAGCTCTTTAGAAATAACTACAGGACTTTTTATTACTTGTTGTGCGCTTCTCTTTTTGGTAATAAATCCACTCTCCTGAATCTGTAATTGAGTCTCAAGCCTGAAACTGTTTCAAGGATGGATAGAGTGAATGAGAAAAAAGAAAAGAAAAATCATTAATATGGGGGTGGGGGAGGAATAACTTCCACAAATGGGAAACACCACAGATAATGATACGAAAATGGAACTTATGCACAATGGCTGGGAAGGTGAGAAATACCTCCCGAATTTCTTGAGAAGAACTTCATTATCTCATCAATTATTATTACCTGCATTAAATTGACTGAGGTGAACAGCAAAAACAAAAACTCTGTGGCAGGCACGATTGGCTGGGGAATTTGATGGGAGAAGAGATCTAATGTCATGAACTTTTCAAAAGGATCTTTTGGGTGCGTCTTATTCGACATTTCATACTTGTAAGTTCAAACTGAACTACTGTAAGTACTTGACATCTTGCTTTATCAACATTTCTTGCAGAAGTTCCAATTTGTCTTTCATATTAAGGTTGCTTTCAGAATGTGAATAAAAAAACCTAATATTTATCGTATTACTGGAAACATATGATATTGATATGTAATGATCGTGCTGAAGTAAATGAAAGTGATAATTTGTTGGCTTCTTTGACATTATAAGTAGAGAAGAGCTTACAAACAATACAGTTGCAGAAATGGATATACACTTACCGGAAATGAAAGATAGAATACCACAGTCCATTCTGTCCAACTCAATGGAGTAACCTACAAGGCAAAGATATCAATCAAGGTTCGAAATGGAAGTTGGTGCTTTTCAAAGATGGAAAGACATCAAAATGAAATCAAGGTAAGGAAGAAAATATCAACTTACAGAGAAAAGAACAGATAATGGTTGCACATACAAAATGAGGATGTGAAGAAGCATTGTCAGGACAATTGAACCAACGAGCCATAAGTTACTCCAAGGAGGGATGACACTGAATTTTAATGAAAATGGTGAGCCACTATATAAAAAAAAGAAATAAATGTTTGTTCTTTTTTTTTTTTATAAATTTATTTTCTTTCAACACCTTTACTCTTTGGGGGGGGGGGGGGGGGGGGGGGGGGGGGGGGGGGGGGG